>LPNX010142764.1:1034-45812 GCA_001517045.1 Pseudotsuga menziesii
GTTTCATCACCAAATTTGGCCAAAAAGTGTTACCCATCTTCATGGAATCACCCTTGAGAAAAGCATCTAATTAGAAAACCCTAAGATAAGGGTAAATGTGTTATACATCTAATGTCTTTGAGTGATCTAAGTTGAAGCTGCAAACTTTGTTTCTTCCTAGGTAAACTCTAGATCAAAATTACTGTAAAAAGAAATACAAGCATTCATTAGAAGGTTAATCATAATCATCCAGGGGATTTGATATCTTTTGACGATATTTGATCATGCAATTTAACCCATGCATAAGTGGTTTGTTATAATGTCAATACGGAGTTTTGACATCAAATTTAAGATCAACATTACCTCTTTGGAGACAAGCTGCATTTTAAACATTCTAATTCTAGGAGCATAAACCTGCTAGAGAAGTATCTTCTTGACTTGAATATATATATTATTTTTACTAGAACTTACACTTACCTGTTAAAACCTGTAAAGAACCATCAATCCCATTGTGTTAGCTATAAGCTAAGTAAGCCCCGATCATCCCTAAGAAACTTTCCCCTACATGACAAAAGAAAAATAATAATAAACATATCATTAGTAAAAGACAGAATATATTTCCTACTTTCTGGAAAAACATTACAACTGCTAAGTTGAAACAGTGCTAACATAGTTCGTTAATATAAGCTTTCAAGTAATACAAAATCTTATAAAGAAGTAATCTTTGTTTCTCTTACAAAAACTGTTTATTATCTGCTAACCATTAGTGGTACTTTAGCAGTGACTTTTGACATTTTATGTCACATGAATTTTTTTTTAAATTTTACGAATTTTTGAGTTATTACATGTGGTATCAGAGCACAAGGTTCAAACACTAGGCCTGAATGTAGCTCAACTTACTTATGTGGAATAATAAATTTAAATAAACATGCTGATGTTGTTTTCTTTTGAATGATACATCCAGAGAATTTTGTTTCTGAGTTAATGACAAGTATGGATAGATTGGAAGAATATGTGGACGAGGAGTCTCCTTACACTGAACGAAATAATTTTAAAAAAAAACCTATACAAGAAGGGATAACTAATAATTCTACCGAACCACTACAAATAGTTAAGGAACTGAAAATAGAGATGGAATCAGTTAAGAAAGAAAATGAGAGGATTCTGAGAGCTTAGGAGGAGCTAAATCATATTTTAATGGAAAGATTTCATACTGAGGGAAAAGATAAAAGAACTGAGTCTGAAGATATGGGTTATCAGCATAAAAATAAAAAGACTAAACAAGTTAAAAACGAAAGTAGCTCATCTTCTGAAGTATACGGTGATTTATATAAACAAAACTTTCATTATACTAGTGACATTAGTGAAGATAATCACCATACTAGGAAGAGAAAGTTTAAACCTTACAAAAAAATCTCTGGGGAATTCAAGAAAATTAAGCCGCCAACTTTTAATGGAGAAACTGAGAAAGGGGAAGAAGCAGAATTCTGGCTGTCTGGGATGAAGAAATACTTCCAAATTTATAACGACTCTAATCAACTGAAGGCCAGGATGGCTATTTATAATCTTAAGGGAGAAACAGATATATGGTGGCAGGGCTTAAAAAGAGTAAAAGGTATAAGGGAGAAAAATATAAATGGAGTACATTTAATAAATATTTCAAAAAGAATTTTTTATCTGAACAGTATTATGAAGAAAGGGCTAAGAAATTTTACAAGCTAAAATTGGGGACAATGAATATGAAAGAACTAAATAGTAAATTTCTAAGTCTACTCAGATATGTGCCGTTTATTGTGGACGAGAAACCTAAAGTACAACGGTTTCTCGGTTGTTTACCTTATCATATAAAGGACAGAATTGAGTATGACAATCTGAAAACTTTAGAAGAAGCAATGAGAAAGGTGAATTTCTGTTATGAACAAAATCATAAAAAGGATAGTATGACCAATTGGAGGGCCAAAAGGAATAATAGCTTTGAACAGAAAAAGAAAGATTGTGTGCCTAATCGAAATTTTAAGAATAGTAACACCAGAAATTTTCCTAGTAAAAATTTCCAAGGGAACAAAAATAATTCACAGACCAATCCAAATAATCAAAGGAATAAAGAATCTGCTGACAACCATAGTAACTATACAAAGAATTTTGAACGAAAGGAACCCATAAAGTGTTGGGAATGTAATGGTTCGCATTATGCATCAGTTTACCCCAATCGAAAGAAGACTGTTAGAAACATACACACAATACAGGAGGAGATGATTGTTGGTGATCTAGTGAGTACAATGCCCAGGATCAATGCAACATTAGAGAACCGGCAAGCAGATTATCAAACTTCCATGGTGGAAGTGTAAGGTAAGATAAATCAAATACCTATATCTATTTTAATTGATCCAGGAGCTATTTTAAGCTATATTTCTCCTAATCTAGTAGAAAAGTGTAAGCTTTCAGTTGAAAATTTTGCAAGATCTTGGTTAGTTTAGCTAGCTACTGGTGCAAAGAGAAAAGTAATTAGCTTTGTTAAGAATTGTGCGGTAACTATGGATCAGTTTGAAACCTCTGTTAAGCTCAATGTGCTACCTTTAGGTTCATATGATATATTAATTGGTATGGATTGGTTAGAACAGCATAGGGTGGTCCTAACTTGCTATGATAAAACATTCACTTGCATAAATAGTGATGGAAAGTTAATAAATGTAAAGGGAATCCCTAGGAAAACAGCCGTAAGGAAGATTTCTGCTTTGTAGCTTAAGAGAGCTATTAGGAAAGGTTGTAAAGCTTTTGTCGTAATAGTAATTAATGAAGAAAATACTAACAACATAAATAAATTAAAACTGGAAGATATTATGCTTCTAAGGGAATATTTAGATGTATTTCCAGAAGAAATTCCGATACTATCTCCGAAACAGGAATTAGATTTTACTATTGAGTTGGTACCTGGTGCAGTGCCCAGCTCAAACGCCCCTTATCGAATGAATATACTAGAATTAAATGAACTTAAGTCGCAATTAAAAGAACTCATTTATAAGAATTACATTAGACCCAATGTGTCTCCCTGGGGGGCACCTATCATTTTTGTTAAGAAGAAGGATGGAACTCTACAACTATGTATAGATTACCTTCAATTAAATAAAATGACTATCAAGAATAGATACAAATTACCCCGCATAGATGATCTGTTTGATCAACTACGTGGAGCAACAGTGTTCTCAAAGATTGATTTACGATCTGGATACCACCAGGTCCGAATCAAGGATATTGAAGACATCTTTAAAACAAATTTTAGGACTTGATATGGACATTATGAGTTTGTCGTTATGCCATTCGGGCTTACTAATGCCCCAGCTATTTTTATGTGTCTGATGAATAATGTAATGCACAAATATCTAGATAAATTTGTGGTTGTATTTATTGACGACATCTTAATTTACTCAAAGTCTGAATAGGAACATAAAGAACACTTAAAAATTGTCTTACAAGAGTTACGAGAACATCAACTCTTTGCAAAATTTAGTAAATGTGACTTCTTTAAAGATAAAATCCAGTATCTGGGTCATGTGGTGACTAAAGAAGGAATTTATGTTGACCCTGAAAAGATAAAGGCAATCAAAGATTGGCCAGTCCCAAAAGACGTAACCAACGTCCGATCATTCATGGGGATTACTGGTTATTATCAGAGATTCATCAAAGGGTTTTCAAGAATTGCAAATCCTATAACCTCTTTGTAGAAAAAGGGGAAGGCATTCTATTGGAATTAGAAGTGTGAAGACAGTTTTTAAAAGTTAAAAACATTATTAACCACCACACCAATTCTAAGAATTGTTGACCATAATAAATATTTTATATTATGTACAAATGCATGCAATGATGGTTTAGGTGGAGTACTAACTCAGGAAGGACACGTCATTGCTTATGAGTCTAGGAAGCTAAAGGTTCATGAGAAAAATTATGCAACCTATGACTTAGAATTAGCTGCTGTCATACATGCCTTAAAAATGTGGCGTCATCATTTAATAGGAAGGAATTTTACACTAATGACAGATAATAAAAAATTGAAATATCTGTTGGATCAACCTAACTTGAATGCTAGGCAAGCCAGGTGGCTAGCTTTTCTGAGTGAATACGATTTTGAAATTCAACATATTAAAGGAAAGGAGAATAAGGTTGTTGATGCATTGAGTAGAAATGCAAAGTTGAATTTTACAGTAGCCATCAGCACTTATAAGACAAACTTGGAAGAATAGCTAGAAGCTGGATTTGAACAAGATGAAAATTATCGAAAATTACAAGCAAAGGTAAAATAAAATTTAATAGAAAGTCTAAGTACAGGGTATAGTTTGAATTAAAAAGGATTATTATTGTATAAAGATATATTATACGTACCTAATGTACCTAAGATTAAGCTGTTAATTTTCAATGAAGTTCATAAAACTCTTTATTCAGGGAAGTCGGGTTATCAAAAAACCATAACCATGCTAAGAAAGGATTATTTCTGGCCAAACATGAAAAATGAATTGGCAGAATACATTGCTAGGTGCTTCGAATGTCAGCAAGTAAAAACAGAACATCAGCATCCAGATGGGCTACTTCAACCATTGCCTATTCCTAGCTGGAAATGGGAGATAATTAGCCTTGATTTTATCACAGGACTACCTAGAAATCAAAACTTAAATGACTCAATAATGGTAGTTGTTGATAAGTTGAGTAAAGAAGCCCATTTTATACCTGTAAAAACTACTTATAAAGCTGCAAATATTGCTGATATTTTCTTAAAACAAATTTTTCGGTTGCATGGAATACCAAAGGTAATAATTTCACAACGAGATCCTAAATTCACAGGTAATTTTTGGAAATCTTTGTTTAAAAGGTCAAATACTACATTAAACTTTAGTACCTCTTTCCATCCTCAAACCGATGGACAGACTGAAAGAGTAAATCAAGTATTAGAGGATATGCTCAGAATGTATGTAAAGGAGCAGCCAGGTAAATGGGAAGATTATTTACACCTGGTAGAGTTTGCTTACAATAATCATTATCAAGCTTCAGCTAGATATAGTCCCTTTGAAATTCTATATGGAAGGAAATGTAATACTCCCATCTCTTGGAGTAATCTAGTGGACAGGTTAGTATTAGGACCTGAATTATTGAAGGAGATGGAGTTAATTGTAAAATAGGTACAAGGTAACTTGAAAGTTGCGCAAGATCGACAGAAAATCCAAGCAGACCTTAAACGAACTCGAAAGGAGTTCCAGGTAGGTGAACATGTTTTTATCAAGGTGAGACCTAAAAAGAGTTCTCTAAGGTTAGGTAGCTATGCTAAGCTAACACCCCGTTATTGTGGTCCTTTTGAAATACTGTCCAGGATAGGACAGGTAGCATGTCAGTTAGCTCTACCAGCAAATCTAAGAGTTCACAATGTTTTTCATTTTTCTATATTAAAAAATTATGTGCATGATCCTACTCATGTTATTAATTGGAATGATGTGCAGGTGGAACCCGAAGGCGATTTTCTAGTGGAACCGGATTGCATCCTCGAAAGGAGGGAGATCTCGCTTCGGAATCGCACCATTGGTCAGGTGAAGGTGCAATGGAAGCACCTTAGTCCAGAAGAAGCCACCTGGGAATTGGAAAGTCATATGCGGGATGCATATCCAATTCTATTTCATGGGAACTCTGAGGATGAAGAATAAATAACATCGAGGATGATGTTATAAATTAAGGGGTTGTGTATGTCACATGCCCCAATTTGCAAAACAATTTAATGTTATTGAGGAACATTATGTTATATTTTATGCTAAGTTGTAATTGATGACCAAGTGGGGTCAAGGATAATTAATGTATTTTAGAATATTTTATTATTAAATAAATAAATGATGAGACAACAGCTTAGGGAAGTTGTTAAAAGAGTGTTAACTGGTCACTTGGTGGAGGAGACTGGGTGGAGAGTATACTGACAAGTGGCAACATTCTCAAACTACTTCTAACCGTTGCAGGTGGCAACTTCCCTATATTTGTGGTCATGATTCCCCAAGAAAGTGGAATTGGAACAAGTGGCTCATTAAGTAAAAAACTGACCAAGAAGACCTAGGCATTATTATAAAACTTCCCATTGAAGACAGCTGAGGCTGCTCATTCTGGAATTGTGATCATTCAGTGTGAATGAAGTGCACATGAGAAATTCGATGGAGGGGACTTATTGAAGTGAGTTTGAGGGGTTAACTGCTGAGAACTGAACTTATGCAGCTATTAGGCTGAATTTCTTACTGATGTAAGAAAGTTTGGATTACTACTGTAATTTGACCAGTCAGGTGATAGAAGGTCTTAAGGATACATCCTTCACCTAGTACTCTACCAGGAGGACCAGGAAACAGGCTCGGGGGTCCTGAGGAAGTGCAGACTAAGCTTTCTCCAAGAGTTGGTTGGGAGGAACAGCCTCCTTAAGCCATTGTCACCTCATCATTTAACAGGTTTTTATTTGTTCAGGTTTATTTATAATTTATTTACTGTCATCAAAAAATGATTACTAGTTTTTGAAGATAGGTATGTTATTGTTACATTAGGATTTAAGAAAAAAAGAGCATTATTTATTTGATAATATTAGTGATTGGTAGATTATATTTAGAACAGTAGGAATATTAGTAAATGAAACATGAATAGAAAGAAAATACCACACTGTATTTTTCCACGCCTTTTATAAGGCAGTACTCTAGTATAGCTGGTTGTTAAGATAAATCAATAGATTTGTTTATTACTCTCTATGAAAAATGCAAATGATTACTTACATAGTTTTTATGTGATTCATTTATAGAAAACTAGCAGTACTTAATCTATCTACTAAAAGTATCTATAATATCTAATTACAAGAGAAGAATAGAGTATACATTAGTCACTAGTAACCATATTAATCACAGAACTATTACTAGTTCTATTATTTATTCTAAACACAATAAATAAAGTTAAATAAACAAATATAGGAACAGTAAAAATAGTACTTAGGGTTTTAACCTAGCTAAGTACTTCATAGGTCTTTATAATAATTTCTAAGTTCATATTTACATTTCGTACTGTAAACCAATGTTTTACTGTAAACCTCAAGGCAATTTACCTAGGGTTTACGAAAGACAGGTTTTATTTTATTCACAAATTTGCAGAATCTTACTTTTAATTCTTTCATAAAATTTAACAGCTGTAATTAATTATTTATAAAAAGTAAAAATAGAAACACAACACCAAATTCATTCCTGTAATTTCTACTTTATTGCAGAACTGTAGGGTAATTAAAATATTAACCCTTCTGAGCAAAAGCAAAGTACAAATTTTACTCTTTAACACAGTAAAAGCTTCCAATAAAATAATTTACTGTAAATCATTTTAATTACAAGATAACATAAAAATTAAATAACAATGTTAATGATTTAAATAAGAGACAAAATAGAAAGTAGCGTAATGGCTCATAGGCCTTTTATAAATATCTGTCGAGGCTTAAATCCTGCACACACACAAAAAAAGCTCTACAATTTATTTTCTTAAAATAGATACAGTAAACCCAATTTTTTTTTAACTATTAATAACCCTTCGCCTCTTTACAAGTCTCGACTGAGTAAACAGTCTTTTTCTTCACCATTTAAAATCCATTTAAAAACTTAATTAACCAGGCATAGGTCGAACGGCCTTATCACGGCTTAGAGCCAAGTTCCAAAGGTTAAACAAAAAGTTTTTACATCTTCCAAGCCGTAAAGGCTCTATCAAGTAAACCCCAAGTCACAGCTGAAATAGCCTTCAAAAACTTGTACATAATACCCTTTAGGGTTTTATTTACAAAAACAAAACAACACATAGCACAACCTAACAAGTAAAACCCAGGCCGAGTTCATTTTAGGAGCAAGTATCCTTATCTTTCAACCACCATAATACCAATGCAGGAGAAGACCCTTAGTTCAACCGGGGCTTACCAGGGTTGCGTGTCGTGAAAGGAGAGGTGTGCTTGCAGCTAAACCCCAATTATTGAGAGAGGAATCTATGCAGAGAAACCAGTAAGTAGTAAAGATTTAAAAATGTAATTTATGAATTAATATTACTGTAAGTAAAAATCCTTACCGGCAGTTACCTGATTTATCGTTTGGAGTAATCGTGGTTGCAAGCAGTTGGAGCAACTTGATGGCATATGGAGGAAAATGCCCCGGACAAGTATAATGCGTTGGTTGCAACTGAAACCATGAGTCACAAATCTGAAGGAAAACGAGCAACACTCCAACTAGAATGAAGAGCACTCTTTTACAAGCTCTGTCCACTGTTTCTCAGTCGTAAAGGACATAAAAACCACTCTTCACCTCTCACGAGGCCTAGCTCACAAAGGATATGGAAAACCGAGAAGTCAACTTAGAGTAACGACGGCCACGAGCTCACAGCTCGGCCGCACCAGACAAGAAACCCTCACACTCTAGCAAATGAAGTTTATGGTAAAAACCAAAGTCAACTTAAAGATTGGGTTGATCCTCCACGTGTCCTTCTAGATTTTTCATCGACGTGGGTAACTTCTCTATAGTCTTGTATACAGTTTATAATCTGCATTAAGATTATTACCAATCAAACGTTAATCATTAAAATCATATCGTATATTGATTTCTAATAATGTTTTGTTCTTTGATCTTTTCGATGCCAAATCCATCAACCATAGTGTTAAGAAAAGATTATTCTTTTAGGATTTTGTTATAAGTCACGATAGGGTAATGTCTTTTGCTAACCTTGTTTATCAAACATAGGTAAAGGACAAGTTTTAATCCATGAATTACTTAAGAAGGAGATCTGATGATTCCTTGAATTAGTCTTTTGATGTTATTAGAGTTGAAGAGTAAATTGATAACAAGGACCAAAGCAATATAAGATCTCCCATTGTGTTAGCTATAAGCTAAGTAAGCCCCGATCATCCCTAAGAAACTTTCCCCTACTTGAAAAAAGAGAAATAATAATAAACATAGCAGTAGTAAAAGACAGAATATCTTTCCTACTTTCTGGAAAAAGATTACAACTGCTAAGTTGAAACAGTGCTAACACAGTTCGTTAAGATAAGCCTTCAAGTTATACAAAATATTATAAAGAAGTAATCTTTATTTCTCTTACAAAAACTATTTATTATCTGCTAACCGTTAGTGGTACTTTAGCAGTGACTTTTGACATTTTATGTCACATGATTTTTTTTTAAAATTTTACGAATTTTTGAGTTATTACATTGCCTCTATGTGTCTTTAATGTCTATGATTGTGTTGAATTCATATCTATGGTGAATGAGTCGATATGAATGAGTTGCATAGACCCTATTGTGAATGCACTTATGTGTGTGTGTGTGTGTGTGTGTGTGTGTTGCACATCTAAATGAGTTAATTATGTGTTAATGCTTTATGTTATAGTTTGTTATATACACTGAAAGATCAATAGGCTATTTTTGTGAATGAATGTATGGGATAGAGGTCTATTATGGGTTTCGGTCAAGTTGTTTGATAGTGTTGTAATAGGGAAGTCCCCCTCATAATTGCATAAACCTGGTTCTGACAATTCCTAATAAGATATCTCAGGTGAGACTTCATATGCGTCGCAAGTGTTGCCGATGGAGATCTCCTCTGTTGGGTCGATATCTTGGGTTTTGTTGACGAACAAGGATTTGAACCTGGGTCATTAGAAAGCACACCAACATGTTGTAAGTGCTCCTTTCATCTACTCAACGAGGTGTTGTATTGAGTGGGTCTCCAACTATGTCTTTGGTAGGCTAATTTACAAAGTTGAAAACTGTTCAATTGACTTTGCCATCATTTAAATTAATGAATTAATAATCTCTAGGAATCTCAATGGTGGAATATTATAAACCCACTCCATACTTAGATAACAATATTTAATCATTTCTTATTAATTTCCTATCCACTAGCATAGATAGTTGACATGCACTTGCACCACTTGGTAAACACTTGCCATATATAACCCATGAGCTCATTTATCCCGATTCTAGATAGATCATGCCTACTTTATTGACTACCCATATTTAGTAATTGTGCCTTCCTGCAGATTTTGTCTTTATCCTACTTTATTCATGCTTTTCAGTGGATAACGTAAAGCTAGTCAACTAGGAAACTGCTATCTTTTGTTGCCAACCCATCCTCCATGATATTCTCTCCAAATTCAATAATTAGCATGCTTTTCCATCACTCATGACAACTCACTCATGATTTAGCCAATTTGTGAGGTCCTTGATAGTTTGGAAAGTGCTTTAGTCACCTATGGGGGATTATCATATTTAGTAAGCCTGCTTTATGAGCTAGCATAAGTTGTCTTTTAACAACTCAATTTTCCTTTATAAGGATGTATTGCTATTGTAATAATCAATCAATTCATTTCATCAATAGTCAATTATTATTTTTCTCTTGTATTCAGTCTCATTATTCTCCTCTCTATTTTCTTCCTTGTGCATGCTTGTGAGAAATCTCTTGTAGATAGACCTTTATCGCATGTTTTCACAAAGTATTAGAAGCCTCAATTTCTACACTCAAAAACCTCAAGTCCTCATAATTTAAAAGTCAACTTATTTGCATAACCAAATTCAAAAAAATGTTAAGAATGCTATGTTAATGTGAGGTTAATGAGATAATTTCCATAATTCTGGAAATCAACCAATTGTGAGATATCTGGATATACAAACTAACATGATGGATTAGTAATTTCACCTTTGGACATCAAGATTGAGCATAGTATTGTTTCCCTATAAACATATTTCTACACAATTACATTTAATCCCTTATGATTTTTTGCCTATAAGATTTGTTATTGCTAAGATGTATGCCCCTTACCAAGGAATACTCTGATTGCATCATATACCATAAATGGATAATCATAATTGGAAATTAATCGATGAGGTTCCAAAAAAATTAAATGGGCAGTATGAGGAAATCAATATATAAAACAAGAACGGCTAGAGAGAAACAAGTCCCTACCAAGGTGTGAAAGATATTGTTTGAAGAAGCACAAAGTTAAAGTTTGATCATTATAACATGTGACCAAGGTGTGAAAGATACTACTTGAAGAAGCAGAAAGTTAAAGTTAGATCATTATAAAATGTGACCGAGGTGTGAAATATATTGTTTGAAGAAGCATAAATTTAAATTTTGATCATTATAACATGTGACTATTAGGTGATTGTTGACCGAGAGTTGTGCATGTCACGGTTGAGGTGCCCTAGATCGATGCAACCATGTTACAGCAAATTTGAAACTGGTGAGTGAGGCTTGCTATAGTCTTAGTTGTCCACAATTCACTTATTATTATTACAAATTAAAAGCGTTTATGTGCATTTTTAAATAATAGTCTAGTCAACGAAGAAATTAATAGAGGAATCACTTGAACTTACATAAATTTATATTTCATAGAACACACATAAATTTATAATTCATATATTTTTATATTCCATTGGGGTGAAAGGTGCAAAGGATTGTCTTCTGTGAATTTTTAAACAATAGTCTAGTCAAAATGGATGACTGCACAGTAACAAGTCTGTGCCAAAAGTCATCAGTGAATGACCATATCATGTAAGTGAACATCAGATGCAATATGATAATACATCTATACAAACATTTTTAATATTTTTGGGTTTGTAGAAGTTAAAATCCCCATACTCCAATATTTTGGAGAAACAAATAGCTCATAGTTGAATTAAAAAGGGCTTAACTCTTGTGCAGAAAGATTATTGACCATAAATACAAGAAAGAGGTGCAAACTTTAGTTTTTATTTTGAAGAAAAAAATTACATAGTTTTAAGTTAACTCTCATTGAAGACGAAATTGATGTGATGATTAAACCCTTAGGAGATTATTGTATTACCATAAATACAAGAAAGAGGGGCAAAGCTTAGTTTTTATTTTGAAGAAAAAAAATTAAGATACAGGAAAACTGATTATACATTTGCAAAATTAATGATAACTTATAAAGTCATAAGAGTTTTTGTTGTAATGGGCATTACTAAACTTTTAAGATAGTTTGTTTGTTTTATTTTTTATTTATTTTTATTTAAGATACAGGAAAAATGATTATACATTTGCAAAATTAATGATATAGTATAAAGTCATAAGGCATTTTGTTGTAATGGGATTTTATGGTGTATTGATTCTATAGTAGTCTCTTGGGCAATTCGAACGTGTTGTCTTCAAGAAGCCAGTTAAGAATGGATATTGCGATGTCAATTTGGCCCATCGGTGACTTCATTCTATGGCACTTCTAGACATTCATTGTATGGGCAAAGGAAGTGTGCAAATGAACTCCAAGATGAGTGTTAAAAACATGTCATGAGATAATACTAAAGCAAGTGTTTTTTTTTCATTATTTTATTCTCTTAGTTATATTGTTGATGGTTGTAAACTAGCGAGACCATGGAAGAACATCCAAACTATAATTTTACTATTTATGCATAATAAAAGAATGGTTGATTTTACCTTTAATCATTTTAAGTTAGACCGAGGATAAGAAGAAAGAACCCTACTGGATAAAGAAAGGTAAAGTAAGTTAGACATGAAATACTCCATTAATAACATAGATTAGACTAGGGAAAAAACTTTTTCTCTTAAAAAGCTAGGGATTATTTTTTCTTGATTCAAGGCCAACATACTGAATTTCTCCGCTTCAAAAGCGATGGATTGTTTTGTCTTGATTCAAGCCTAACATACTCTATTTCTCCGCTCCATATTGTTTTGTCTTGATTCTAAGCCCAACTAGTAATAGTTTAAATTGTAAATGTTATTGAAATTTAAGAAATTCAACGAGAAAAAATAGTTATGTTGTCCTTCAATGCTACTTTTTGTTATAAATTTATGGGCACTTTGAAATTCGTTGGGAAATTGTATTTATAACCTTATGTTCGCAAAACTTTTGATTGCACATTCATTGAGGTTTGAAGAGATGGGTGAATTGTTTATCCCGTTTGTGGTTTCTAGCTCGGTCACTACCAAAGGACAGAGACAACTCCCACAAAAGCCACCAAGAGAACAACCAATAACGAATTTAACATTTTAACCTAAATTGCCACATTGAGGCCATGCACCCAACTGACCACAATATCAAAAGGAGTGAGCTAGCTATGGAGCAATCCTCCCTCCATGGGACGGAGGAGGAGCAAAGTCAACGCTAACTTTGGTCCTCCTCTGTCCGATGAGGGAGGATTGCTCCATAGCTAGCTTACTCCATATCAAAAAGGACTTTTCATCTAGCAGGTATATTGGAACACTTTTGGCCTGTACATTCAGCTTGCATTCTTTTCTTTTCTCATAATCTTGTACTTGTACATTCAGCTTGCATTCTTTTCTTTTCTCATAATCTTGTACTTGTACACTCAGCTTGCATTTTTTTTCTTTCTTTTCTCATAATCTTGTACTTGTACACTCAGCATTTTTTTCGTTCTTTTCTCATAATCTTGTACTTGTACACTCAACTTGCATTTTTTTTCTTTTCTTTTCTCATAATCTTGTACTTGGACACTCAGCTTGCATTTTTTTCTTTTCTCATAATCTTGTACGTATACACTCAGCTTGCATTTTTTTCTTTTCTCATTATCTTCTTACAATGAATGAGTTTCTCTGTCTTTCTCATACTCTCAAAATTTCTTTCCTTTCTCATACTCTCATGATTTTTTCTTTCATGTTTCATTCTTTCTTTCTCATGATTTCATTCTGGATTTCATTCTTCTTTCGGTCAACCTCTCTGTCGATCTCATAAGGATTTAGCTATTAGAATGAGATTTCTTCAGTCAACCTCTCTCTCTCTCGATCTCATAAGGATTTAGCTATTAGCGATCATCGATAATGCATCCTTGAAACAAATGTTCAAACTATGAAGCGCATTTTTAAAAAAATCAACTTCAAAGCTAGAGAGAGTTAGCATAATTTGGAATAAATGGAAACTCCGACTTCCGAAGATGGATGGCCTACTTTCCCTATCATTGCCGCTCACAGACTTGAATGCCATGAGGCAATGAAACCCCATGTGCACGTGATGCAAACTGTTTCATCTATTTTCTTAGTTTGCTTCATTTCATTCGATATCATGCTTTATGCCAACCGTAGCAAAGTGTATCATGGAAATGTTAAGGAAATAGCACCAGTTTTTAAGAACAGTAACTATTTGTTTGTCTTTATGCAGGTTGATGCAGTTTGAAGCTTTTGAGAACTTCCAACTGAAGACATATGGGATAAAAGCTCAGGTACATAAAACACTCGACTCTAAGAAACAGAGACACGCACTGAAACCAATTATTGGTTTTTTTCAACTGTGATACTGCTTATCTATTTAAGAAAAAAGGATGTTAAGAAGCCAAGAATAAAGAGAGTAGTTGGTGGCTTCTCAACCTGCCCTCTCAAAATCAATATTTCGGGTTATGGGGGTATGGAGGTCCCTTTGTAAATCACTCACGAGCATCACAAGCAAATACAACAACCTCTGAAAACTGGGAGAGCGCCAAGTTGAGGTAAGGTATGTGGTGATCTCTATTGTTCTAAACAATTAGGTAATAAAATTGACAATTTAACATAGATCGAAAGAATAGATATAATTTTGATCCGCCAGCCTTCATTAACATAGATAAAATGCATGTCTATAATTCAGTAACTAACTAAAGCCTGCCTCCATTAACATAGATAGAATGCGTGCCTGTAAGTCAGTAACTGACTAAATCCTCTATGTATGTTTTTGTAGTCTCAAGCCTTTCCAAGCTTGATGGTCAGATTTCAAGCCAGCCAAAGGAAGCAGCAAGCCAGCCTTGGAGGATGAACATATCAAGTCTCCTGTGAAAATTGGGAGAACGCCAAGTTCAGGATTTTGATATGTCTTCACGCCTGGAGGGTGTGAGTTTTAACCTCGATTCGCTACTGTCCTTGCCTCTGCCTGGTTCAAGGCAAGCTAACGAATCTACATTTGTTGTTGCGCCTCTCTGTACAGTTGTTGTGTATGGTGACCCTGGTGATCGACCTACATAGCGATGGCATCAATGGTGACCCTGTCTTATGAAGAGTTGTCTACCTTATGAAAGGTGGTGACCCTGTCTTATGAAGAGTTGTCCACCTTATGAAAGGTGGTGGCATGCATTAGTATGGCATCAATGGTGACCCTATCTTATGAAGAGTTGTCCACCTTATGAAAGGTGGTGGCATGGTGGTGGCATGCATTAGTAGGGTGGCACCATCAAGCCATGACATGCATCAACAACATGGCAGGACATCATGTTCCAAGTCAGGAAACATTGTGGTGTGAATTTGTTCTTTCATAAGTTATATCATTTCAGAAATGTTAACACTGAATAGGATATGACATGACCGTTTCATAGAAATGATTGGTCAAAATAAAGGATACTCCTTAGAACCAATGTAAAACTTAGGCTATATGCAATGTAAATCTTAGGCTATATGCTTTGATTTTCGTACGATTTTAATGTGGAAGACGACAAACCTATTACTATAGTCTCTACTAGTTTGAATATATATATATATATAAACCAGGAAGAAACTTTGAACTTGTACAGAGCTCGTCTATTACTATAGTCTCTGCTAGTTTGAATATATATATAAGGAAGGAACTTTGAACTTGTACATAGTGGATATAGAGATGGAGTAGATCACTAAGTCCAAGTATTTGTAACAGTGAAGTCCAAGTAGTAAAGCTGAGTCGAGGCCAACCTTAGTTTGAATGTGACAACAAAACTATATGTCCAAGGGCAAGTAGAACTGTCACCTTGATTGCATGAGGTATTAAAGGACGACAATACCTCCCGCAAGAGAATACTACCCCCCCAGCCACACCCCCCCTCCCCCCCACAAAAAAAAGTAAAGTAGGTTTCCATCGGGTCAACCAAAAACCCCACTACTGGCTCACAAACTCAAGCCCTTAGCATGAGTTTTGAACATGAAACCTCAAGAAGACTAAAAAGAATAAAGAATTTATATATCAATGTCACATGTTAGAGACCAGTAGATCAAAGAACGAACAAATACGCATAACAAAAAGAGAATATAAGAGTAAAGGTAAGATATTCAAAGCTCACAACCCATTACAAGGAATGATCAAATGGCTTACAATAGTGCAAAACTACCTTATGTTCATCCATAAGAAAATAACAATGTAAAATGAGAAAATGATCTTCCCACAAGAAAATAAACACAATACTTGCATTTTGAACATAGCTGGAAACGATAAAACCTTTTCATGTAGGCCTGAGACAGCTTTATGAGACATGCAAAGTCTTTCTGTGAGGAGTGGCGAAGCTTTACAGTTAGGGTTTTGATGGTCGAAGACAAAGAAAGGAATTGGATGTCTTGAGAAACAGCATTGGGATAATAGCAATGTTTCTACAGAGTTCTTGATCACAATCCTTCAAATATTTATTGTCCTGGTACAACAATGCCAGAGAATATCTGAATGCAGATTTTATGATATTTTCTTATTGGTACAGCAACGCTAGAGAATCTTTGAATCTAGATTTTACTAGTACAAAATATTAGGTTAATATTTTTCAAACTTTGGCATGATAATGTATTCGTACAACAACAACGCCAGATAATCTCTGAATGCTACATTTTTTGGTACCATTCTCATTTATCTCAATCAAAGGGCAAGGTGATGCACACGCAAGTCTAATCAATCGAATCAAAGTTGAATGTGATGGCTTCTAAACTAAAACACAGGCACTGTGATAGTTATATCTCTTACCTCGTCTATAAACCAGAGATTGTTGAATCCGTTCGTGTAAGATATTCTCTTCTACATGTAATTGTATCAACGAGCTTGGATTAAGGATTCTTTGTGTTGTATACCTAATCAATATGGCAACACCTAGAGAACACATTGAAGATATGAGATTGCACAAGTTTTCAATTGGCCGAGACGACAATTTACTTACAGAAGACCTGATCATGTTGTTAAACATTTATCTATTGAGCTCTAGACAAAGGACATTCACCTTCTGATGGAACTCATCTTTCATGTCCCAAATTTTGCATTGGGTCACAATTGCCTAATCACATTTTCATATTCATTGGATTTTGTCAAATTGACGCTAAGAGTCAAATAATTTCCTAGGAGGAAAATTACTAGTTTCCTAGGTTGGGGGTGAAAGCTTTGGGATTTGGAATAAGGGGGATAATGAATGATGTTTGAAAATTAGAATGGAATAAATATTTAATAAAGGATCTAAATAAATAAATACAAGATAAAATTTAAGTGGAAATGGAGCATGGAGACTATGGGGCCCACACAAGCTAGAAATTTGGTGCCACATGGCATCCTCCTCTTGCGATTTCGAATCCATGAGAAGCCTAAAGGTTATTAAATGAGTTAGAAGGCTAATAAACTTGGCCATATGAATCATAGGTTGAATTTGGGAGGAAGTGTAACCTACATTGGAGAGGAAGAGTTATTTTGGAGTCAGTGAGACACTTGGACTAGATTCCCTAGCTCTATGACAACAATGATGAAGATGCCATGACACCTATGACACAAATCAGATATGAAAGCTGACCTCTGACATATCTAACATGGTAGGTCTAAATAGAGCATCCAAGTGGGCTCTCATGTTATTTAGGGAAGCTCAATGGGCTCCAACTCAAATTTGGGGAAGGTGGAAGGCTAGGAAAGGGAGGACACATGGCAAATCATGAGAACACACCCTAATTCAAATTGGATTGAGTTTGTGTATGGATTGGGAACCTTATAAGGCTAAGTATGTTTATAAAATTCAGGAATAAACCAATATAATGGATTTTTTTCATTTGAGTAATTGTCATTTATGAATTGTGAGAGCTAGTGGATGACTAGTTTTCTTTCCTTAGCCAATTTCGAGGGTGAAAGATTCCCATCCAAGTTGGTGTTTGAAGAGGCCACTCAGGTATTTCATGGATATTTAATGGTGTTTTATTTTCATGTGTAAGCTATATGGAAGCTCATGGTTCCTTCTATTGCGGCACTTTCTCTCAACCATTTCCAGTTTTTATTAAATATTCTTGCTCATGGAGGGATTGCACTTTGGGTGAGCTATTGATATCTTTAGGGAATATTTTAATGCCCATTATCTTATGTTCTGATGTATATTCTATGTATTTCACATTCAGAATGCTCTCAGGTCGAAATACCCAAAATAATTCGTGTAAAAATGTTGAACAATGAAGAAATAATGTCATTTCCCCAATATCTTGTTGTGAACCATTGTAATGCTAATGATTTCGAATTGGGAGAGCCTTTAATTATCCATTTTTTATTGTAATAATTTCAATAAGACCTTTTCTTCATTCTCATAAAGTTTCAAGTCGAAATACCCAAGATTTGCATGTCAAATTGATTTTTAATGAGCAAACAATGACCATTTCCACTCTATTTTGATATATGCCATGGTAATGCAGATTATTTGGAATGGAGGAATGTATATCTAATAAATGTATGATGTATTGATTGTAATTAATGTGTATTACAAGTTTCATGTTCATTAATTAAGCATTGGAATCCATGTTACTCATTTTTATTGCATTGGGGGAAGATTTGGTGCATTTTCCCCAAGGGTCGAAATTGTGATTAATTTGGGAGGTGTTTTCGAAAGAGTCATAACAGCCTGTATAAAATGAACCATGATGAATATGAGACTTTAAAATTTTCATTTACACATCCCCTTCCTCTTTCATAAATTCAAGTGACTTTTGGATCATTTGAGAAGCCATTTCCGATAATTACCCAGGGGGAATTGGAGCCCTAATTTGCTAGTAAAGACTCCTACTTTGAACAGAACATTAAACAAGTTTGAAGAAGTAAATTTGGGGTCATAAAATATCCTTGAACATAATATTTAATTTATAATATAATTCATATACCTTCTGAGAAAATTTGGGAGCAATTGGGTCAATTTGGAGGTCTAGACATCAAAACTTGTTAAGGTCGAAATTGGGAAAAAGTGGAAAAATTGGTCATTTGATAAAATTTCAAAAGGGGGACATTATGGTGGTATCCGAGAATAATATTGGTACTTGATTTGGTCTAATATTTATGAGGACAATAATTTAGGGACCACCATTATATATTGAAACCCAAAATTGCTTTTGTTGAAGAGGAAACTATGACTAGGGATGAAAAGGGAACCTCATATGATGGTGAGGATCTTATACAAATTATGGAACCTATATTTGAAGACATGAATAAGAATATTATGAAAGGATTCAAATTGTTGGATATCCAAATTTGGAAAAAATATGTTTCTTTTAAGAAAACCAAGGGTGAAAATGCATCAGCTTCCTTGAAGGAGCAAAAGGAGGAGACCCATGAACCACCTAGTTCTGAAATAGGCGAAGTAGAAGAAGTCGTACATGAAGAGGATCGAAATTCACTCCCAAGTGACTCTAAAAAATATGAAGAGACATCACATGAGTATGAAGAAGTTTATATTGAAAATACTGAAGATAATTTTGAGACACATTCTACCTTGGAAATGAAAGAAAGAGAATCTAATGATGGATGCTTGAACTATGAAGGAGTACCTACTAATGGGTTCTCACAACTATATTTTGGTGACATAGAGATCAGATTTCAAAATGTTGCTGCAAGCAAAATTTCTACTAAACATGAAAATGAAGACCTTGTAGCAATTGAAGAAGAAACAAGATCAACTTCCCCATCACCACTTGAGCTTCATGAAGTTGGTCCAAGCAAGAAGGAAGAAGATGAGGAGGTTCATTTGCAAGAGCCTCATTTTCTTTAAGGGTCCTTAAATATGAATGAAAATAAGATCCAAGAGTCTCTTAGCATACTCCGTGACACTCAAGCATTAGTGTCAAATTCTTGTTGGAGAGCTACTTCAATGGAGGAAACATCCTTCCTTGAAGACATGGAGAAGATTCAAAGAGCAATGTGTCACATCAAAGGTAATTTCATGTCTTTTCTTTTTGATAGAAACCATTTGTTTGAGCTTAATGAATTGTTACATGATGCATACTCGAAGAATAATGAGGATAATCATAAGCTCACAATTCAAAATGAGCAACTTCTTGAAAAGTTGCAAGATACTTGTTTTTCCTCCTAAGTTTCAAATTGTCAAATGGTAGATCATTTGGAGGATTCTCATGACATGGTAGATCATGAGAAATGTAGAAATTTGAATGTGCTTGATTTGTTTGAAGATGAACTTGAATATATCCAAACACTTGATGTGGTGGAAGAGGAACTTGAATTGTCTCTTGATGAAGGTTATGCAATTTTTAAAGAAGAGCATGATTCCTCTACATTTGAACCAATCTATGACAAAGGTTTCACACTTTTGAAGGAGTTGCATGATACTACCCATATGGATCCTTCCCATGATGAAACTTTTGCACTTTTTTATCATTTGGGTGAGTTAGTTCATTCTCCTACATCCTACAATTCCATGTTTTGCAGCATTAGTCTCAATGAAGTATGGGTGAAAGGGTTCTCTTTTATGGTGCCACATGAGGAGTATGGAACTCCTAGATTTACTTTTTATGATGACATGGTTGGAGCACACTCTTATTCACATTTGTAGCAGCATCCTTTGTTGCTTTATGATGATGCAAATCTACATGGATGCACCTATGATATGCATTTGAGTCACTTGAAGACTCATGGTTTTTCTTGCTCAACACTTGGTTCATTTGACGTTGGAGGAAATTCATCCAACAATGGGGTGAATAGATTTATGATTGGAGAAAATTTTTGTTGCCAGACACATACTTTGATATATCTTTATTATTCTCTCATTCATGGGTGTATGGGTGCGACTTCTCTGAGTCATTTGAAGTCTCCTTGTTTTTTTTGCTCCTTATTTGGTTCAAATTTTGGTGGAGGTTATTCATTCACTCCTTGGGTGAAAGAACACATGGCTGATTATATTGATGCACATTAAATATCTTTGTAGTAGGATTATGGGACATGGGATCGTCACCTATGTCATTGGATCATATTTGATTGGCCACTTGAAGCTTGTATGCACTTGGCAAATGGTGGTATATTTACTTGGAGGTATAAGCACTTTCAGGATTTTTTGATGAGGCACCTTCTTGATGTACATATTTACTATGTTGTTATGTAATTTGATGATATATATTATGTACTCATGATGTTTGGAAGAATGCAGGCAAGAAAATTGGATCCCATTATTCTCTTTCCTCATGTTATGGGTTGGAGAGCACTCTTAATTGTTGGAGTGCAATACAAGCAATGGGACCATGGGATAGTTTTTTTAGTCCCATTGATTTCAAATTTTTTGGGAAAAAAACAGTATGGGAGATGGATTCCTCACTTAATAAAGTGATTTTAATCAGAGTAGTGCAGCAACAATCATGGTGGTTCCTCTCTCAAATATTCATGGAATCTCAAAGAATCAAAGTTGGGAAACTTAGTGGAAACTTCAAAGAATAATACAGAAAGCAGGTTCTTCAACACCCATGTTTGAAATTGCTTGGGGACAAGCAATATTGGGAAGGGAGGATTTGTCATCTCCCAAATTTTGCACTAGGTCACAATTTCCTAATCACATTTTCCATATTCATTAGAGTTTTTCAAATTGATGCTGAGGGTCAAATAATTGCCTAGGAGGAAAATTACTAGTTTCCTAGGTTGGGGGTGGAAGCTTTGGGATTTGGAATACGGGGAATAATGAATGATGTTTGAACATTAGAATGGAATAAATATTTAATAAATGATCTAAATAAATAAATACAAGATAAAATTGAAGTGGCAATGGAGCATAGAGACACATGGAGACTATGGGTCCCACACAAGTTAAAAATTTGGTGCCACATGGCATCCTCCTCTTGCAATTTCGAATCCATGGGAAGCCTAAAGGTTATTGGATGAGTTATAAGGCTAATAAAATTGGCCATATGCATCATAGGTCTAATTTTGGAGGAAGAGTAACTTACATGGAAGAGGTAGAGCTATTTTAGAGTTAGTGAGACACTTGGACTAGATTCCCTAGGTCTATGACAACAATGATGAAGATGCCATGACACCTATGACACAAATCAGATATGAAGGATGAAATCTGACATATCTTACATGTTAGGTTGAAATAGAGCATCCAAGTGGGATCTTATGTTATTTGGGGAAGCTCAATGGGCTCCAACTCAAATTTGGGGAAGGTGGAAGGCTAGGAAAGGGTGGACACATGGAAAATCATGAGCACACACCCTAATTCGAATTGGATTGAGTTTGTGGATGGATTGAGAACCTTATAAGGCTAAGTATGTTTATAAAATACAAGAATAAACCAAGATAATGGCTTTTGTTTGTTTGAAAAATTGTCGTTTGTGAATTGTGAGAGCTAGTGGATGACTAGTTTTCTTGCCTTGGCCAATTTCGAGGGTGAAAGATTTCCATCCAAGTTGGTGTTTGGAGAGGTCACTCAGATATTTCATGGAGATTTAATGGTGTTTTATTTGCAGGTGTAAGCTATAAGGAATCTCATGGTTCCTTCTATTGCAGCACTTTCTCTTAACCATTTCTAGTTTTTATTGCAGATTCTTGCTCGTGGAGCGATTGCACTTTGGGTGAGATATTGATATATTTGGGGAAGATTATAATGCCAATTATCTTATGTTATAATGTATATTCTTTGTATTTCATGTTCAGAATACTCTCAGGTTGAAATACCCAAAATAATTCATGTAAAAATGTTGAAGATTCAAGAAATAGTGCCATTTCTCCGTATCTTGTTGTGAACCATTGTAATGCTGATGATTTAGAATTGGGAGAGCCTTTAATTGTACATTTATGATTGTAATCAGTTCAATATTATATTTTATTCATTCTCATAAATTTTCAAGTTTAAATACCCAAGATTTGTATATCAAATTGATTTTTAATGAGCAAACAATGACCATTTCCACTCTATTTTGATATATGACATGGTAATGCTGATTATTTCGAATGGAGAATTGTCTCTCTGATAAATGTATGATGGATTTACTATAATTAATGTGTATTACAAGTTTCATGTTCATTAATTAAGCATTGGAATCCATTTTACTCATTTTTATTGCATTGGGAGAAGATTTGGTGCATTTTCCCCAACGATCGAAATTGTGATTTGGGAGTTGTTTTGGAAAGAGTCATAACAACCTGTATAAATTGAACCATTATGGATATTAGACTTTAAAAATGTTCCTTACACATCCTCTTCCTCTGTTCAGAAATTCGAGTGACTTTGGGATCATTTGAGAAGCCATTCTCGGCAATTACCCAGGGGGAATTGGAGCCCCGATTTGCTAGTAAAGACTCCTACTTTAAACAGAAAATTAAACAAGTTTGAATAAGTAATTTGGGGGTCATAAATATCCCTGAACATCATATTTAATATCTAATATCAGTCATATACCTTCTAAGAAAATTTGGGAGCAATTGGGTCAATTTGGAGGTCTAGACATCAAAACTTGTTAAGGTCAAAATTGGGGAAAAAGCGGAAAAATTTGTCATTTAATAAAATTTCAAAAATGCGACATTACATCATCCAGGTTGAATCCATATCTCTTTCCATTTCAATTCAGTTTCCTTTCCTCTATATGACCATAGCTTATACTTGTTTGTATGGCTATGGTTATGGTTAATAATATAATATTGGTTAGCTGACTAAAAATAGTTGTTTCTTATCCATCAGAATGCTGAGGATAACGAGTATCCCCCAAAAGTAGAGCCTTCCTTAGAATTCGTGATTACAAACAGAGATGTCACGGGTATGGGTGCCTCTGCTATTTTGTTGGTCTTTAACAATGAAGTAGACTTCACCAAGCACAACATAGAATATCTCTCCAGCATTGGACGATCCACCAAGAAGGGACTAAGACAAGGAGGCTACATTGGTGAGAAAGGTATCCATTCTTATAACTTTAATAAGAAAACAAAACATAATTGGGGTTCTCGGGATATTTTTCTAGATTTCACTGATTTCAAAATTTGCAGAGACGCGGATTGGATTTAAGAACTTTTACCCAACTTCATTGATTCCAAAATTTGGGTCATGGCTGTTTAAGAACATACAAACTATAATTTTAGTATTTATGCATAATAAAAGAATGTTTGAATTTACCTTTAATCATTTTAAGTTAGACTAAGGATATCAAGAAAGAACCCCACTAGATAAGGAAGGGTAAGTGTGACATGAAATACTCCACTAATAGCATAGATAAGACTGGGGAAATAAACATTTTCTCTTCAAAAGATAGGGATTGTTTTGTCTTTATTCAGGCCCAACATACTGCATTTCTCCTATTTTATCTTGATTCAAGCTCAACATAATAGTTGAAATTGTAAATGTTATTGAAATTTAGGAAATTCGATGAGAAGAAATAGTTATGTTTTCCTTCAATGCTAATTTTTGTTATAAATTTATCGACACTTTGAAATTCATTGGGAAATTGTATTTATAACCATTATGTTCGCAAAACTTTTGATTGCACATTCATTAAGGTTTGAAGAGATGGGTGAATTGTTTACCCTGTTTGCGGTTTCTAGCTCGGTCACCACTAAATAATAGAGACAACTCCCACAAAAACCACCAAGACAACAACCAAGACAACAACCAACAACGAATTTAACATTTTAGCCTACATTGCCACATTGAGTCCATGCACCCAAATGACCACCTTGATACAAATGTTCAAACCATGCAATGGAAAGCAACATGCCACGTTTAATCCATGCACACAAGCTGAATTTCTGTTCGCTTTAGAGAGAAATGTGGTTTTGTTGGTCATCTATGAAGGGGCTAAGGAATTGAAATATCTCAATGAAGAAGTCACGTCCCCACTCCTACACCTCTTATGCTTCTATATTCATTCATGGGACTCCCCCCTACAACCGAAATAGAGTTACAGATTTCCTTGAATTTGTAGAAGAACATTTTTCAAAAAGTCCAACTTTGTTTGGTGCTTTAAAGCTAGAGAGAGTTAGCAGAATTTGGAATAAATGGAACTCTGCCTTCTGAAGATGGATGTCCTACTTTACCTATCATTTTTGCTCACAAACTTGAATGCCATCAACAAACAAAATTAGATAAAAGGAAAAGTAAGAGGAAGGGCCAAGCAAAGTCTCTAACGAGTGATGAGGCAATGAAACCCCATGCTCACGTGATGCATCTCGGGAAAAACGGAGGTCACAGAGATTAACTTGAATTACCGTGCAACACAACCTTTTTCTTTTCCCTCATTAATTTTGTGGAAAGTCTTGCAACTCAGAATACCTTCGACAGAATTACTGTGACAGAGTTACTATGAATGAATTTTCACCCGACTCACTTTTACATAGTCAAACTTACTTGGCTTTGAACCGCCTGTTACTGCGATAGGATTTAGGTTGCGACCAACTCTTGTGCGAGTAACTTTATATTTCCTAGTCTTAAAGACTTATATTATGAAAAACACTTTTCACTACGGTTACTTGGTATTAACTATGACACAACTATTACAACTCACTCACAATAGTATTTAACCCAATATTAAATAAGATTTGTGTCAAACCCTTCTTTGCATAAAAACTAGAACTTTTACGTGGTGAAATAAAAATGGATTCTTTGTGTCTTTTACTTACAGTAAATGTAAACAACATTCACTCTGCTAAATATGGAGAATATTTGGATAAATAAACTTGCATTAAACCATAAACTATGGATTTATATTTCTTGTGACGACATAACAAAGAACTTACAGTCGTAAATACAAATTTGGAAATTACAAGGATGTTTCACCTTTTACAGAGCTTCATCTCTCGATACTTTCACAATACACAGAAGCTTGAGCTTCAAACTATTCACTGAGATTTTCTTCTTCTTCTCCACACTTCTCTTCTTTTTCTTCGTCTTTGTCTGTCTCTTGAGAGTGTGTACAGATTTACAATCTTCTTCTTCATATAGAAAACTTCTACCGACTAAAATTGCTTCTCTCTGAAGCTACCGACTTAACATTAAAGACTGTAATAACTATCTACATAGAAACTTAGCTTCAGCAATTAAATTTGGCTGGCTTGTATATGAAAGACATGAACTCTTCATCTTGTCAGACTGTCTGACAAAAACTGACCTACTACAGACTCTGACGGATTCGACTTATGTGCTATTCAGATTAGCGAGTAATTAATATTTCCAACACTCCCCCTTAATTATGAGCAGATCATAATTTTTAAAACAAAATATTACAAAATGTTTCAGAGCTAAAACTTACTCTATTCATGACAGAGTTCATTGATCAAAACTTGTCATTCCTAAATAACTTCGAAGATACTCGAATGTATCCCTTTCCAATGGTTTTGTAAAGATGTCTGTAAGCTGATATTTAGACCTGCAAAATTCTAAACAAATTTCTTTGTTATTCACCGGTTCTCTTATGAAATGATACCTTGTGTTGATGTGTTTGGTTTTCTTGTGAAATGCATGATTCTTCGACAAGGTAATGGCTGAATTGTTGTCACAAAAAATGGTGGTTGGTTCTTGTTGGTTTTGTGACGGGTATTTTAACATTCTCCACATCCAAACGGCTTAACACGCAACGCCTGTAGCTGCAACATACTCTGCTTCTGCTGAAGATATAGTTACTATGGGTTGTTTCTTCGAATCTCATGACACAACACTTGTACCAAAATGAAATGTGTACCCAATTGTGTTTTTCTTGTCATTTGTGCTTCCTCCATTGTCACTGTTAGTGTATCCAATGAGTTTAAAATTTTCTGAGGTTGAATACATTATGCCAAGGTCTTTTGTGCCACTTGCATACCTCAGAATTCTTTTACTTGCTTGCCAGTGAGAGTCTTTTGGTGACTCCATGAATCTTGAGATCAGAATTACTCCATACTTGATGTCTGGTCTCCGATTGTTGTTAAATACATAAGGCTGCCAACAAGCCTTTTAAACAACGTAGGATCTACAGTTGATCCATCATCATCTTTGCTCAATTTTAAACATGTTATTACTAGTGTTGGGACTGACTTGCAATTAGACATATTGAATCTTTTTAAAACTGTACTTGCATACTTGGACTGTGATACAAAAATACCACTTTCAGACTGCTGGACTTCAATGCCCAGAAAAAATTTAATGACCCAAAAAACAGTCATTTAAAATTCAATTTCCATGACTGTTCTAAATTCTTTTAAGCCAAAATCACCAGTAAATTTTAAATCATCTACATACAAGAAGAAAATTAACATGTTACCTTGCTCAATCACTTTGGTGTACATCGTTGGTTCACTTTCACTTTTGTGAAATCCATTCTCAATGAGATAGGAATCAATGAGATTGTACCAATCTCTCAGAGCTTGCTTCAAACCATAGATTGCATTTTTCAGCTTGTACACTTTGTGTTCTTGTCCTGGAAATTCATAGCCTTGTGGTTGTTCCACATATACTTCTTCATCCAAATACCCATTCAAAAATGGTGACTTAACATCCATTTGATAAACATGCCATTTATTTTGTGCAGTGATGGCCAAAATAGTTCTGATTGTATCCATGCATTCAACTGGTGTGAAGCTTTCATTGAAATCTATGGAGGGATGTTATGTGCACCCTCTTGCTACCATTATTTCCTTGTGCTTCTATGAATTCCCATCAACATCTTGCTTGGTTTTGTAAATCCATTTGACGTTGATTACATCCTTATCTTTTGGTACATCAACCAGTTCCCATGTCTGATTCTTCTCAATGCATTTTATTTCTTCATCCATGGCTTGTGCCCATACTTCATCTTCAACAGTTTCCTCAAATGTTAATGGATCATCTATTTGAAAAAATAATGCAAAGAGAGAGACAAAATTTGGTGTACCAGCTTCATATATTTCACATAGACTTCTTGTCTTTACTGGATCTATTGATCTTGAACTGCTTGATGGAGTTTGATGTCCTCTTGGTGTGCTTGTCAGTGTAGCTTGAGCTGCGACTTGTGTTGATGTTCCCGATGATGAACCAGGTCGTGGTGTCATGGGAGTCTATGGTGCTACGACCAGTTGATTAACATGTGGTGTTTGAACCACTTCCTTTGTCATGTCATCATGCTCGACATTTGACACAATCTTGAAATTATTCTTGACGGTTCCATCCCATGATTCATTCTCGACGAATTGAATGTTGTGACTTATGTTCACTTTCCTTGCGACAGGGTCATACAACTTGTATGCTTTTAAGTCTTCAAAATAGCCAACAAAAATGCATTTATGTCCCTTCTTGTCTAACTTCTTTCTCAGCTCATTTGGCACATGAGCATATGCAATACAACAAAAAAAATTTAAATGAGAAACACTATGATTCATACCAATCCATGCTTCTTGAGGAATTTTGTTCTTCACGCTCTTTTTTGGACACCAGTTCATAATGTATACAACAGTTGCGACTGCTTCATCCCAATATTCATTTGGAAAATGCTTGGCTTCCATCATATTGCACGCCATCTCCATAATGGTTCTGTTCTTTCTCTCTGCTACACCGTTCGGCTGAGGTGTATACCGCCCAGTGAATTGCTTTTGTATTCCATGGGGTTTTCAAAAAATTAGAAATTCATTTGAAACATATTCACCACCTCTGTCCGTCCTTAGGATTTTGATGCGGTGACCACTCTGGTTCTCCACGAGTGCCTTGAACTATTGAAAACAACTAAATGCATGAGATTTATGTTTCAAAAAATATACCCATGTTTTTCTTGAGTGGTCATCAATAAAAGTAAGAAAATAATTGTATCCACCGATGGATGATGTCTGCATTGGACCCCACAAATATCAAAGTGCACAATCTCAAGTGGCATGCGTGCTCTGTATGACTTTCGACTAGAAAATTCTCTCTATGCTACTTGCAAAAAATACAGCCTTCACAAACTCTGTCTGGTTTGTCAATCAATGGAAATCCTTTCACCATATTCTTTGTGTGCAATAGCTTCAACCCACCAAAATTCAGATGTCCAAATCTGAAATGCCGCATCCAGGAATCATACTGAACTTCTGTTTGAAAAGCAGCTTGAATTTCAGCGCTATCATTTTCTTTCTTTTCACAGTGTACGACTTCTTCTTTACTTTTTTCCTTGAATGCAGCTCTTTTATTATCTGGAACTATCATCAATGGAAACAAGCGATTGCTTGTCATTGACACTTTTGCTATCAGTTGGTTGCTTGGTCGTATGTATTTAATCACACAGTGATCGTCTTCTATGTAGACTATGTACCCTTTTTGTATCAGCTGCCCAATACTCATCAAATTGTGTTTCATAATTTTGACATGATAGATATCAGGCATATACTTTTCCTCCCCTTGTTTGGTTATAATACCAACAATACCTTTTCCCAAAACAGTGATTTGGACATTATTTCCAAGTGTAACATCAGTTTGAACTGAATGATCTAGGTTGGAAAAAAATTTAAATTACCAGTCATATGATTGTTGCGGTCTGAATCTAAATACCATATTTCATGTGGATTTTCTTGAATTGTATTGCATTCAATTGGGGATGTGCATGCCATCAACATTGCGCTCGACGAAGTGTTGGTGTTCGTCGATTGGTTTTGGATTTGATTTCCTTGGTCATCTTGCTTCTTCCTGCATTCATATGCAAAATTACCAAGTTTCTTACAGTAATGACATTGAATTTTTTATTTATCAAACCTGTGAACACTTGGCTGACTTGGGTTCTGATTTTGTCCTCTACCAAGGACATCTGCAGGACTACTGCTGCGTCCTCCTCTTGAGAAGTTTCTTCCTATGCCTCTATAATTATTTGTCCCCCTGCCTCTTCCATGGCTTATGGATGATTGTGCTGTAAATGCACCTTCCAATGATGTGTTTGTTCTATTGATTCTATTTTCATGATTGATGAGTGAAGCTTGCAACTCATCAATGGTGAACATCGTCATGTCTTTGTTTTATTTCAAGGTCACAACCAAGGATTCAAATCTTGGGGGAAGACTTCTGAGAATTTTTTCAACCACCCTTTGGTCTGCTATGGTTTATCCATGATATTTTAGTTGATTTAACAAACCAACAACTCTAGTATAAAATGAGTCCACTGACTCTGATTCTTTCGTGGATAGAGATTCAAAATCTCTTCTCAGAATCTGCAGCTTTGAAGTCTTTACCTTGTCCAAACCTTGATAGGTGGTCCCCAATGTGTCCCATGGTTGCTTTGTGGTAGTTGTTGCTGCTACTCTTGGGAGTATCCTTTCATGCATGGCTTGGTGTATGTAGAACATAGTCTTTCCATCTTTCTTCCTCTATTCCCTCATGACATCTTTCTCAGCTTCTGTGAGATTATTATATGCTATCTAATTTGCTAGTTCTACATAGCCATTCTGAACTATATCCCAAACATCTTGACCTCTGAACAAAGCCTTCATTGTTAGAGATCAATACTCATAATTCTTTCCTGTAAAAATTGGAGTTTGCAAACTTGACATATTTGAACCGAAAGTAGAAGCCATTTTTAATTTTTAACTTTCCTTAGAAAATTATTTTTTTCCTTTTAAGACAAGATTCTTTTACTAAACCTGCACTCATACTAGATCTCGGGAAAAAAGGCAGTCGTGGCAATTAACTTGAGTTACCACACAACACAACCTTTTTGTTTTCCCTTTTAACTTTTGCGAAAAGTCTTGTGACTCAAAATACCTTCGACGGAATTACTGCGACTGACTTTTCACCCGACTCACTTTTACCTAGTCATATTTACTTGGCTTTCAACTGGCTTTTACTGCGACATGATTTAGGTTGCGACCAACTCCTGTGCGACCAACTTTATATTTCCTAGTCTTAAAGACTTATGTTATGAAAAACACTTTTCAATGCGGTTACTTGGGATTAAGTGCGACATAACTATTGCAACTCACTTACAATATTATTTAACTCACTATTAAATAAGATTTGTGTCGAACCCTTCTTTGCATAAAAACTAAAACATTTACGTGGTGAAATAAAAATGGATTCTTTGAGTCTTTTACTTATAGTAAATGTAAACAACATTCACTCTGGTAAATATGGAGAAGATGTGTGGCTAAATAAACTTACATTAAAATGTAAACTATGGATTTATATTTCTTGTGACGACATAACAAAGAACTTACAACCGTAAATACTAATTTGGAAATTACAAGGATGTTTCACCTTTTACAGACCTTCATCTCTCAATACTTTCACAATACACAGAAGTTGAGCTTCAAACTCTTCACTGAGTTTTTCTTCTTCTTCTCCACACTTCTCTTCTTTTTCTCCATCTCTGTCTATCTCTTGAGAGTGTGTACATATTTACAATCTTCTTCTTCATATAGAAAACTTCAACCGACTAAAATTACTTCTCTCTGAAGCTACCGACTTAACATTAAATACTGTAATAACTATCTACCTAGAAAATTAGCTTCAACAATTAAATTCCACTGGCTTGTATACAAGAGACATGAACTCTTCATCTTGTCAAAGCGTCTGACAAAAACTGACCTGCTACAGACTTCGACAGAAACGGTTGATGTGCTATTCAGATGAACAAGTAATTAATATTTCCAACAATGCAAACGGTTTCATCTATTTCCTAGTTTGCTTCATTTCATTCGATATCATGCTTTATGCGAAACGTAACAAAGTGTATCATGGAAATGTTAAAGAAATAGCACCAGTTTTATAAGAACATCAACTATTTGTTTGTCTTTATGCAGGTTGATGAAGTTTGAAGCTTTTGAGAACTTCCAACTGAAGACATATGGGATAAAATCTTAGGTACATATAACACCTGACTCTAAGCCTGAACAGAGACACACACTGAAACCAATTATTGGTCTTTTTTGTTGTGACACTGCTTATCTATTTAAGAAAAAATGGATGTTATGTGCTAGCCTGTAGAGAAGCCAAGAATAAAGAGAGTGGTTGGTGGCTTGTCAACCTGCCCTCTCAAAATCAAGCAAAGATTATCCTTTTGGTTGGTCCATGGTATGTATGGGCTGAGCCCTGCCCACCATACGTGGCATGGAGGGGAGGAAGACAATCTCGTTTCACAAACAAAAAAGTACACTCATTTTTGCAATAACAACAAACACGTAAGATCATAGCTCAAAATTAATGGAGTTCCCTTTTGTAAATCACTCATGAGCATCACATGCAAATACAACAACCTCTGAAAACTGGGAGAGTGCCAAGTTGAGGTAAGGTGTGGTGATCTCTATTGTTCTAAACAATTAGGTAATAAATTTACAATTTAACATAGATAGAAAGAATAGATAGAATTATGATTCGTTAGCCTTCATTAACATAGATAAAATGCATGTCTATAAGTCAGTAACTAACTAAAGGATGCCTTCATTAGCATAGATAGAATGCATGTCTGTAAGTCAGTAACTAACTAAATCCTCTATGTATGTGTTTCACTAACAGATGCCGAGACTGTCAAACCTTCCCAAGCCTTTCCAAGCTTGATGGTCAGATTTCAAGCCAGCCAAAGGAAGCAGCAAGCCAGCCTTGGAGGATGAACATATCAAGTCTCCTCTGAAAATTGGGAGAATGCCAAGTCGAGGCTTTCGATCTGTCTTCATGCCTGGAGGGTGTGGGTTTTGACCTTGTTTCGCTAGTGTCCTTGCCTCTACCTAGTTCAAGGTAAGATGATGACTCTACATTTGTTGTTACGCCTCTCTGTATTTGTCTCTATAGTTGTTGTGTATGGTGACCCCGGTGATTGATTTGCATAGTGATGGCATCAATGGTGACCATATCTTATGAAAAGTTGTCCTCCTTATGTAAGGCGATGGCATGCATTAGTAGGGTGGCACCATTAAGCCATGACATGCATTAGCAACATGGCAGGACATGATGTTCCAAGTAAGGAAACATTGTGGTGTGAGGTTGTTCTTTCATAAGTTATATCATTTCAGAAAAGTTAACATTTAATGTTTTTATAATTTGCTAGAGTAATGCTAGCATTACTCAACTTCATAATCTTTTGATGAATGCAGTGGGTAATGTCTTAGGTTATGTCTTGACCTTGCCTCAAAATGAGGCCAAATAAAAGCTCAAAACTTTTCATTCCAAGATATGACATGATGGTTTCATAGAAATGATTGCAAATAAAGGATTCTCCCTAGAACCAATGTAAAATTTAGGCTATATGCTTTGATTTTCGTACGATTTTAATGTAGAATACGACAAACCAATTACTATAGTTCCTGCAATCTTGAAGGTAAGAATACATAATTTATTTTTTCCAACTAGGAATTGTACAGGTAGTACATGGAGTGTACATGAACTTGCACTGGTAGTACACAGAGCTAGTACATGGAGTGTACAGGAACTTGCACTGGTAGTACACGGAGCTATACTGGTAGTACATGGAGTAGATCACTGAGTTAAGTATTTGTAGCAATAAACCTGAGCCGGAGCTGTACTAGTAGTACACAGAGTAGATCACTGAGTTAAGTATTTGTAGCAATAAACCTGAGCCAAGGCCAACCTTAGTTTGAATGTGAGAAAGATTTGTCCAACGGCAAGTAGAATTGTCACCCTAGTTGCACAAGGCTTGGCATTAAAGGATGGCAGTACCTCCCACAAGAGAATACTACAGTCCCTGCAAAGAAAGTAACCTGGCCTTCCATGGGTCAGCCAAAAACCCCACACCCCACCGCTGTCTCACAAACTCAAACCCTCACCATGAGGTTTGAACGAAACCTCATGAAAACAAAAAAGAATAAAGAATTTATACCAACCACATGTTAGAGACCAATAGATCAAAGAACTAACAAATACGCATAACAAAAAGACAAGGTCAGAGTAAAGGTAAGATATTCAAAGCTCACAACCCATTACAAGGAATGATCAAATGGCTTGGAAGAGTGCAAAACTACCCTACGCTGGTCCATAAGAAAATAACAGTGTAAAATGAGAAAATGATCTCCCCACAAGAAAATAAACACAATACTTGCATTCTGAACATAATTGGAAACGATGAAACCTTTTCATGTAGGCCTGAGACAACTTTATGAAGACATTCATGTGAGGAGTGGCGAAGCTTTACAGTTTGGGTTTCGATGGTCGAAGACAAAGAAAGGAATTGGATGTCTTGAGAAGCAGCATTGGGATAATGAGCAATGTTTCTACAAAGTTTGTGATCACAATCCCTCAAAAATTTATTGTCCTGGTAGAGAAATGCCAGATAGCCTCTGCACATGGACGAAAAAGGTGTGCTCACAGCAAGCTTTGGAGTAATGATGAAGGCCTTGTTTAAAAATGTAGTGTATCCCAGGTCCGCCGAATGCTTTGTGACATTTCTGTCACACGAGATACTGCCTGTATCCAAATTAAACATTTCACTGATTAAAAAGTATTCCCAAAAAACTAGTTAAATTTTGAATTAATAAATAACTTCAATCAAATCGATTGTATAAAATACACCTAGCCCAGGGGAAGTGGGGCTTAAACTCTTATGATTTCATCTCAGAGCACGCTTAAGAGAGTTTTCATAGTACATGTGCGGAGCCTAAGAGAATATCTATATGAAATTTTGTTCTTGGTACAGCAACGCCAAAGAATCTCTGAATCCAGATTTTACGAGTACAAAATATCAGGTTAATATTTTTCAAACTTTGTCGTGATAATGAGCGAGAGCTAACCATTGAGCTGTAGAGTCTTAAAGACTCTGTCAGCTCATGGCTCGAGACATAGTCTATCTATGCATCATATGAGCATCTCCGGTAGTCAACTCTCCATACATGCAAACGGTCGGCGGGCGCGGAAGATTGCGAGCCAGATCATCGCATATGATCTAACAAACGGACTCTGCGTAGATTGCGAGGCCCACCAGAGGAGGAATTCCATGATGAGGTAGCTGAGTAGAGCAACTGGTGATCCGCTGGTGTTGCTTATTTCTCCGTGTATAAATCGTTGTAAGAAGCGTTCGAATGGGCCTTCTAAACGTACGTTCGGAGCGAGTAAAGGGGGAAGCTCATTAGCCGAGTGCACGGTGTCGCTGTTGAGCTTTCCAAGGGCCAACTGGTCTCTGGAAACCCCCATTTCAACCTGCAAGCTAATGTCCATCCCGTTGTGCCGTGCGGACTCCAGCTTCTAATGCAGAGAAAATTTCTGATGAAAGGTGACGACGAAGGTAACTGTGAAGCCCCAGGTCGCCGGTTTATTTTTGAGCTGGATGAAAGGAATGAGACGGTCAAAAACTGTGATCCAACCTGCTCACGCCTGAGCTGGTCACTGTAGGGTTGTCTCATCTCTAATAATTAGCTTCCATTTATGTCAACATGACTCAGCGCTGGACAACTCGCATTCTCTGCAACTTTGGTGTTTTTTCTTATATATGAATGTCGACGGTGTTTTTGTTGTTTCTCTCTTCTTTCATTCAACACCCGTCTTATGCCTGCTGAGTGTTATATATTCTCTATCCACTGTAATGTGTTACAGTGGACCTATGTAACATAAGGTTTATGTATACAACTCATATATTGATGTTTTGATAAATTTTTATCAAATATATTTCATAATGTTGGTATTATGCATATCCAAAAAAAATATGGATGGAAGCCATTCATGCCCATTAACATCACTAACACATGGCTGGTGGCGTGCCAATAATACATATCCATCGAGTTCTATGTCCCCGTCTTATATCTTCAAAATGCCAGCGAAAAGTGAATATAGTTGTGTTGCCTTTTGCGCATGAGACCACCTCATTTGGGATCAATAAACTTTATTGGAAATTTATTCATAATGGCTTGAAACATCTAAAAGATTATCCTTATACTTTGTGAACAGAACGAAAACCTTAAGAGAGGGAGGCCTTTTAATAAGTAAATACCTTAAGAGAGGGAGGCCTTTTAATAAGTAAATCCTCCTTTCATTTCTATGCTTCAAAAGATTATACTTATACTTTGTTAACAGAACGAAAACCTTAAGAGAGGGAGGGTTTTTACTTATTCTATGCTTTAAAAGATTATACTTATACTTTGTTAACAAAACGAAAACCTTAAGAGAGGGAGGCTTTTTAATAAGTAAATCCTCCTTTCATTTCTATACTTCACATCTGCTTGAGAAGAACTACCATTTCCTTAATTGATTGTTGGCTCTTTTTGGGGAACAAGAACTTAGGAAAACGTGATGGGAGGGAAATGGAGTTATATGTAAGTCTTTTAAATGTGATACTTAGTGGGAGACTAAAGTAGGAGTGGGATTAATATAGAAAAATGAAAACAAAGGGATATTAAAATGGAAATAAGATTGAAATGGGTAGGAATTTAGGATAGGAAAATAAGGTGAAAAGATATGTAATTAAAGAAAGGGTAATAAGGAATAAGAAAATGGATAATAAAAGGCAGTGATGAAAAATATGGAGAAGGAGAATGAGATTTTAATCAATTACATTTTTAAATAGGAATGTTTTTTTAACTTTTGGACCTTGGACCTAATGAGATGACGCTAATAGGTATGATTAATGGATTTATGGATGGACGTAAACTTCATGAGTTTTAAGTGACAAGATGTAATAGACCTTTACTCATCGAAATTTGATAGAATGTCGAAAGGTCAAATGGAAAAAGGGTGGTCTTTGTGAGTTTCCCATTTTGTTGTATGAGTGGCGAAAAAAATTTCTAGGAGAAGAACCAAAAGAGTGGAGTCCTCAGATGATTCAACGGCTGAAAAAAAATAGAAAGTCCATATTTAGGGTTGTTGATTTTTGGGTTGATAGTATTTTGAGTGGATATATCACAGTAATCGTTGTCGACACTATAAGGTCATATAGTCAAGTAGAAAGAGAATTTTTCCAATGACCGGGAGGAAGGCATTTGACATCTTTGAAAATCTGGATCAAAATGCTTGTATACAAAAAAAATATCCTCAGAATGGAATCCGACAATTAAAGAACTGTGTATAAAGACTTGGGTTATGTCGCGGAAGAAGTGCAAGAAAAATGGAGAAAAGTAAGGTGATATGTTCTAGCGATAGTGGAACTGCAATAGAGAGTGAACGTCTAAGAAGTGGAAGGAGATTTCGGTCAGTGAAAAAATTTTAAAAAAAGAGAAAAAAGAAGAAAAAAAAGAAAAACAAAAGAAAAGAGAAAATAAAGAAAAACAAAAACAAAACCCTCTGAAAATTTTTAGATTTGATCATAGGATACGGGTTGTTGCAAGAAGAAACAAAAAGCGTCGTAGACTGCTAGTATGTCACAGAGAGGGAAAAATTGTCGCAGACTCTTTGTATGTCGCAAGAGGAGAAATGATGGTGAAAACAATCCCTCTATCACAATAAAAGGAAAATGTTGAAGGTTGACTACAAGTCGTAGAAAGAGTGATGTTGTCGTAAGTTAAACTGGAGTCGCATAAATGACTGCTGGCTGTAATTAATTTAAAGGCCCAAGATATTTTGGCAACATGATTTTTGGTCACTTTCATCTTTATCGCACAATAACTACCATTGATGTGACACGCAAGTGTCGGAATGCATAGAAGTTTCCTAATAATCATTCGAACGATCAACCCATGTGACGGAAATGACAACTACCTTTCCATCAATTGCCTGCTCGTGTGGAGGACCGACAGAATGAACGGTTATACGTTATCACCATTCACACCCAAGTTTCAATTCATTCTGTTGCATTCGAGAGAGAGATTGTTGTCTACAACTGCAAGAGCCAAAGTGAGTTTTCCACATAACATGGTTATTTTAATTTCCAGCATAAGCATAGTTGAATAATATGGTGTCGCAACCTTATCACCCACCCTTATTATGGAAGACACTATCGGATATGTTCCACCGTAGGCCATGGCTGCAGAAGACACTGAACAAATTCCATTCATCCCTGTAGTAAGGTTACGAGCAGACCCACCTAGATCGTCAGGGGGAAGCCCTCTAGAAACTGTAAGAAGAAAGAACCACCACCACCACCACTAGAGTAGGAGGAAGAACCAGGGTGTGTGACTATGCTTCTAGCGTATATTCCACCGAAACAATATGGTGCACCTAAATTTAGAGTTCTGAAGAATGCATAGTACCCACTGGTAGCACCAACTGTGCCGAAAGGAGTTCGGGTATCACAAACATACTTCCAAATCTTAAGAAGCTGACCTTTTTTGATCATGATATAGGTAAATTTCCAGAATTGGAAATGAAGAACTACATGGTTGTTGTACAAGACACACCGGATAGCCTGAAGCGCCTAGTTCCAATGGAATGGGAAAGAGGAATGGAATTCTTCTAATCCTGAAATACCTTCAATTATAAGTAGTTGAATCCTTCTAATCCTGAAATACCTTCACTTATAAGCCTTTAATCCCTAACCCCTAATTCCTAGTTAACCCCAAACACCTAAACCACCTAGACCATAAGCCCTAAAGCCCCAAACCCGTAAGTACGTATGCACCTAAGCACTTGGGAATTATGGTTTATTTAAGGGCTTAAAGGCCTTCAGGAACTAACAACAAATAGGGTTTTATTGAGCAATACATGCGCCAAACGTTGTCCACCAATAAATTAACATTTCGTAGGGGTCGTATGCATTAGTGCCACATATGTGTATTGGTGCACATGCATTAGTTTACAGTTCCTCTATTTTCTTTCTCTTCTTCTCCCTACACCCCCCTCCCTCTATATAACCTCACTCTCCCTCCCTTGTTACAACCTCACCACCCCTCTCTCTTACTTTCCACCCAATCCCCCTCTCTCTTCCTTTCCAACCAATCCCTCCTCCCTCCCTCACCCCTTGTCTCCTTAACCAAAGCGATTGGAAGTTTTAGGAATCCATTCCACGAATAACACCTAAATCCATGACATAGGATCTCTCAAGGCTAGACTTGATTACAAGTATGAAGATCGATGTGGTCATTCTAAGGTATTGGATTCTAGGTATGAGTGTTTGGGCCCTATAAATGGTTGAGGGATGAAACCTAAGATTTATGCCCTAAAATAATAATGTAAACATCCAAGTTCAAGAACGATGCCTTAGTCTAGTACACATGACATCTCAAGCATATCCTTGGATATGAGTAGCGATATTAATGATATTAGGAAAGTATAATTATTAGGTATAGGTCTGAGGGTCTTAGACATGGCTGAGGGGCAAAATTAAGGCCTTATTCCCTAATGAAGATGATATAAATCTAAGCTCAACATCGATGCCCAAAACAAAAATGACCTCCTACGGGGATATGGAGACCATTATGAGTTTTCGAGCATAAGGTATTAGTCACAAGGCCATAAAGAAGGTCACATGAAGAAACCCATGCATTAGTCCCTAAAGGATCATTTTGCACATCTAAAGCAAAAAACAATGTCGTTAACCAACAAATATGACCTCCCAAGAGAATCCTTCACCTTTGAGTTAGCATATTAGCACCATTAGTATTTTTGGTGAACTAGGTAATGATCTCAAGGTTTGGAACAAGGTTAAGCAATGAAACTTGGGAATAGGCCCAAAAAGTATCTCTGAGGGCTCAAAATCCATCAACAAGGCCTCAAAACCACCACACATGACTTATTTATGGTATCTTTGTCATTTAGTGGAAATACATGCACCATTAGAAGGTTTTTAGTTACAAGGATAGGTTGTGGCTCAATGGACATTGTTAATGGAGGAAACTCAACTCTTGTGACTTAAAAGAAACTTTTGGGCATCCAACTCGAAGAATAATGCCTTATACCACCACCAATGGTTTCTTGAGAATATCATCTACTTCTGACTTGGTATATGGGAACCATAGGGAGGTTTTGAACACTTGGTATAGGTTATGTTTCATTGACCATGGCTAGTCGGTGAAACTTGGGCCTTATGTGCTAAAAGTGGCATATACAGAAGGAAAAATGCATATATACGGAAGCTCTCTTCCGTATATGCGCATTTTTGTCTTCCGTATATGCGCATATACAGAAGAGAGCTTCTATAAATGCGCATATATGGAAGGAAAAAATGCACAGTTTGCATATACGGAAGGCATAAATACACATATATACAAAAGAGAACTTCAGTATATGCGCATTTTGCCTTCCGTAAATGCGCATTTACAGAAGGAAAAATGTGCATATATGGAAGCTCTTTTCCGTATATGTTCATTTCGCATTTACAGAAGGAAAAATGTGCATATATGGAAGCTCTTTTCCGTATATGTGCATTTCTACCTTTCGTATATGCACATATACGAAAGGCATAAATGTGCATATACGGAAGGCAAAAATGCACATATACGCAAGAGAGATTCTGTATATGCTTCCGTAAATGCACATTTATGAAAGGCAGAAATGCGCATATACGGAAGCTCTCTTTCGTATATGCGCATTTCTGCCTTTCGTTTATGCACATTTTACCTTCCGTAAATGCGCATTTACGGAAGCTCTCTTCCGTATATGCGCATATATGGAAGGAAAAATGTGCATATACGGAAAAGAGCTTCCGTATACATGCATTTTTCCTTCCGTAAATGCGCATTTATAGAAGGCAAGATGAGCATATACGGAAGCTCTCTTTCGCATATGCACATTAATGTCTTTCGTATATGCACATTTTCCTTTTTGTATATGCACATCTACGAAAGGTAGAAATGCGCATATACAGAAGCTCTCTTCCATATATACACATTTATGTCTTTCATATATGCGCATTTATGGAAGCTCTCTTCTGTATATGCACATATACGGAAGACATAAATGCGCATATATAGAAGGAAAAATGTGCATATACAAAAGGAAAAATGCGCATTTTTTGAAGGAAAAAATGTGCATTTTGCCTTCTGTATATGCCTTCCGTATATGCACATTTTGTCTTCTGTATATGCGCATCTACGACGGAGTTTGATTTCGCTGGAGAAAGATGCACACTGTTTGTACAACTGAATCTCGGCAGAATGTTTAAAGGCTAAGATTGATCGACGGTTAAGGTTTATGAAGGAGGAGATCAAGGGTCGGTTGCCAATCTGCTGATGAAAGGTGCATTTTAGTTATTATGTGAAAGGGTGATAGTAAGTTGGGAAAATGATCTACAGTGGTAAAAGAAGAGATGATGGATCTACGGTTGTGAAGGGATTCACTACTAAGATTTGCAGGAAGGATGAAGTAGGATAATATAGCAAGAATGAAAATACAAGGTTAAATAGTAATCGAGATCAATGGTTGAAAACATAAGACATCAAATCTACAGACAGAGAAAGACTCACCTAGGTAAGATGCATGGCAAATAGTTAGTGTTGATGTTCAACATCGACATGCTTCCAAGAGGTTGAAGCATAACGCCAAAGGCGAACCTACTGAACATTTTCCCAAAGTCATTTCATCTATATTGTCATGTCAATATTTTCACGTCATTATGTTTAGGTCTCCATGCTGATCGCCTCCATATTTTGTTTCCCAAATTTTGAGTCCATTTGACCTTTTCGGCAGTCTAGATCAAAATTCGACGAGTAAAGGCCTATAACGTCTTGTCACCTAAAATTCATGAAGTTTGAGTCCATCCATAAATCTATTAATCATACCTATTAGCATCGTCTCATTAGGTCCAAGATCCAAAAATTACGAAACATTCCCATTTAAAAATGTAATTGATTAAAGTCTCATTCCCCTTCCACATATTTTTCACCACGCCCTTTTTACCTTTTTTATTATCATTTTTCTTTATTTTTTATTACCCTTTCTTTAATTCCAGATCCTTTCATCTTATTTTCTTATCCTAAATTCTTACCCATCTCCATCTTATTTCCATTTTAATATCTTTTTGTTACCCTTTTTCTTTATTAATCCCGCATACTTTAGTTTCCCACTAAATATCACATTTAAAAGACTTACATTTAACTCCATTTCCCTCTCATCACGTTTTCCTAAGTTCTTGTTCCCCAAAAAGAACCAATACTTAATTAAGGAAATGGTAGTTCTTCTAAAGAAAATGCGAAGCATAGAAATGAAAGGAGGATTTACTTATTAAAAGGCTTCCCTCTCTTAAGGTTTTCGTTCAGTTAACAAAGTATAAGGATAATCTTTTAAATGTTTCAAGCCACTATGAATAAGTTTTCAATAGAATTTATTGATCCGAAATGAGGTGGTCTAATCAGCAAAAGGCAACGCAACTATTCATTTTTCGCTGGCATTTTGAATATATAAGACGAGGACATATTTCTTGCATGAACTCAACGGATATGTATTATTGGCACCCCACCAACCATGTGTTAGTGATATTAATGGGCATGAATGGCTTCGATCCAGATTTTTTTTTGGATATGCATAATACCAACATTATGAATTATATTTGATAGAAAATTATCGAAACATCGATATACGGGTTGTATGCATAAACTTTATGTTACATAGGCCCAATGTAACACATTACAGTGGACAGAGAATACATTACATTCAGCAGGGATAAGATGGGCGCCGAATGAAAGAAGAGAGAAACAATGAAAACACTGTCGACATTCATATAAGAAAAAAACGCCAAAGTTGCAGAGAATGCAAGTTGTCCAGTGCTGAGCCATGTTGGCATAAATGGAAGCTAATTAATAGAGATGAGACAACCCTACAGTGACCAGCTCAGGTGTGAGCAGGTTGGATCACAATTTTCGACCATCTCATTCCTTTCATGTAGCTCGAAAATAAACCGGTTTCCCATGGCTTCATAGTCACCTTCCTCGTCACCTTTCATCAAAAATTTTATCTGCATTAGAAGCTGGAGTCTGTGCGGCACAACAGGATGGACATTAGCTTGCAGGTGGAAATGGAGGTCGCCAGAGACTAGTTGGCCCTCGGCAAGCCCATTCCAACGCTTCTTACAACGATTTATACATAGAGAAATAAGCAACACTAGCAGATCACCGGTTGCTCCACTCAGCTACCTCATCGCGGACTTCCTCCTCGAGTGGGCCTCGCAATCTACGTAGAGTCCGTTTGTCAGATCGTATGGGATGATCTGGCTCGTAATCTTCCGCGCCCCCGCTTACAGGTACGGAGAGTTGACTACCGAATATGCTCATATGATGCATGGATGGACTATGGTGGAGCCATGAGCTGGCAGAGTCTTTAAGACTCTACAGCTCAATGGTTAGCTTTCGCTGTGATAATGTATTCGTACAGCAACAACCCCAAAAAATCTCTGAATGCTATTTTTTTGGGTACCATTCTCGTTTATCTCAATCAAAGGACAAGGTGATGCTCACGCAAGTCTAATCAATCGAATCAAAGTTGAATGCGATGGCTACTAAATCGAAACACAGCATTGCGATAGTTATATCTCTTACCTCCTCTATAAACCATAGATTATTGAATCCGTTCATGTGAGACATTCTCTTCTGCATGTAATTGTATCAACGAGCTTGGAGTAAGGATTCTTTGTGTTGTATACCTAGTAATATGGCAACGCCTAGAGAACACATTGAAGAGATGAGATTGCACAAGTTTTCAATTGGCCTAGAGGACAATTCACTTACAGAAGACCTGAATCATGCTGTTAAACATTTATCTACTGAGCTCTACACAAAGGACATTCACTTTCTCATGGAACTCATCCAGGTTGAATCCTTATCTCTTTCCATTTCAATTCACTTTCATTTCCTCTGTATGACCATAACTTATAGTAGTTTGTATGGCTATGGTTACGGTTAATAATATAATACTGGTTAGTTGACTAAAAAATGTTTCTTATCCATCAGAATTCTGAGGATAACGAGTATCCCCCAAACGTAGAGCCTTCCTTAGAATTCGTGATTACAACCAGAGACGTCACGGGTGTGGGTGCCTCTGCTACTTTGTTGGTCTTTAACAATGAAGTAGGCTTCACCAAGCACAACATAGATTGTCTCTCCAGCATTGGACAATCCACCAAGAAGGAGTTAAAATAGAGCAGCTAACGGAAGAAGGAAAACAGAGCAGCGAACTGAATAAAGAAAACATAGATGATAGATTGGAAAACTGCATACTACGGAGAGTATCTCGATCCATTTTTATTAAGTGAAACAAAGAGAGAAAGCGGTTACAACAACCACCGCAGAAATAGGATCTGCGTTAAATAGACTACGGTTCAACTAGCAGACTAATAAATACTCCATTATTTCAAGTCTTCCCCTTAATGGAGAATGGATTAACAGCTACACCTAACATTTCCCTAAACAATTCAAATTTGATCTTTCCGAGAGGCTTTGTGAAAATGTCAGTAGTATTTTCACAAGTATTACAATATATGAGATCTATTTCATTGGATTGTAGCTTCTCTCTAACAAAATGATACTGAGCATCAACATGCTTTGTCTTTGCATGAAAGATCGGATTATTTGCCAACTTGATTGTACTTTGGTTATCACATTTGATTACTGTAGGTTCCTTTTGTTCTTTTCCGACATCTTGAAGAAGTCTTCTCAGCCAAACAACTTCACAAGTTGCTGCACATAGGGCCTTGTATTCTGCTTCAGTAGATGACAGAGATACAGTAGGCTGCTTTTTACTGCTCCATGAAACAACTCCAGATCCTATGCTAAATGCATATCCATTGGTTGATCTTCGATCATCCGGATTCCCAGCCCAATCAGAATCTGAATAACCTGTCAACTCAACAACAGAAGCATCAGTATATTTAATACCAAAGTCAAGTGTTCCTCTTAGATACCTGAGTACCGTGTTTGCTGCATTCCAATGGCTTTCTTGAGGTTTTGCCATAAACTGACTTAGCATACTCACAGAATATGCAATGTCAAGTCTAATTGTGGTGAGATAATTCAAACTACCCACCATCTGTCTGTACATTGTAGCATTCACCTCCTTTGAATCATCAGCACAAGAGAGTTTCACATTCTGCTACATGGGAACAGTAGATGATTTACACTGATCCATTTTAA
>LPNX010142764.1:46154-126154 GCA_001517045.1 Pseudotsuga menziesii
ACTACCATCTAATTTAAACTTGGGTTTGTATATCCATTTGCATCCTATTGGCTTTTTATGTTCAGGCAATTCAGTCAATTCCCAGGTATTGTTTTGAATTATTGATTCATATTCCTCCTCCATTGCATTTCTCCATTCATCATGTGCATTGGCTTCATCAAAACTAATGGGTTCTATGACATTTGAAATGCTACTCATAAGGGCATAGTCTTTGTACCTTTCAGGAGCTCGAACCTGTCTTGAAGATCTTCTTAGCTGTTGATTACCTTCCTCTTCGCTGTGTGAACTTTTGTCTTCATCACTAGTTGAGCTTGGACTGTTTGTATCACTGAATCCCTCTTGTTGTTGCTGCTGTTCCTGTATGTTTGGCTGCTGTAATACAATTTGTTGTTCTTGTGTAACCCCTTCATCAAGGACTGGTTCATCAAGAACTCTATGCCATTCCACATGGATTTGGTTGCTGATCTCTGAAATTTCTGTTTCCTGTTCATGGAAGAGTACATCTCTACTTGCAAATACCTTGTGAGTAGAAGGATCAAACAATTTATATGCTTTGAATTGAGAACAGTAACCTATGAAGATACATTTAATGGCTTTAGCATCCAGTTTCTTCCTATTTTCCTTTGGAATATGTGCAAAAGCTGTACACCCAAAAACTTTCAAATTCTGAACTACTGGTTTGAAACCATACAAAGCTTCAAAAGGAGTAATATTATCAAGACTCCTAGTTGGACTTCTATTCTTTAGGTAAACAACAGTATTTATGGCTTCACCCCAGAAGGTATTTGAGAGACTCTTACCTTTCATCATACTGCGTGCACACTCTACCAGAGTTCTGTTTTTCCTTTAAGCAACTCCATTCTGCTGTGGAGTGCTGGGTACTGTAAACTGCTGTACTATTCCATTATCTTTGCAATATTTGTTGAAGTCCCCTGATTTATACTCTCCCCCTTGATTTGAACGAAGGATTTTAATGGATTTTTCTGTCTGTTTTTCAACCATGTTTTGGAACTCCTTAAAGTACTCAAAAACATCACTCTTTCTTCTAAGAAAGTAAACCCATGTGTATCTTGTGCAATCATCAATAAATAGCAGAAAATAAAATGCACCTCCTAAGGATCTAGTCTGCATAGGCCCGCAAACATCACTATGCACAAGATCTAACACATCTGTTTTTTACTTATCGGGATTAGAAGGAAATTCATTTCTGTGCATCTTTCCTAATGCACATCCTTCACAAGGAATGTTCACATTTTTTAACATGGGAAGTCCTTCAACCATATTATGCTTCAATACTAACAGTAAATCTTGATGATTGATGTGACCATACCTTTGATGCCAAAGACTCTCTGTTGGCATGATTGCAGAAGTTAATGCGTAATGCTCTTTACTAGTAACATCAAGCTTGTATAGGCCTCCTACTCTGACTCCCTTTGCAAGAGTTTTGTATTGGTCCAGTAAGTCTTTCACTATGCAGTAGTTTTTGAAGAATTCAACCTTCAAATTCTGATCTGTAATAGTAGACACATATATCAGATTTTTCTTTATCCCTGGCACATACACCACATTGCGAATGTGACGAACACTACCATTTGGTAATGTCACTGGAATATCTCCGTATCCCTTGATCTGATAAGCACGGTCATCACCAAGATATATACTAGCACCATTTTGTGTTTCTTTATAGTTAGTATACCACTTCTTATTACAAGTCATATGCACTGATGCTCCGGAGTCAACAAACCAAGCATCAATATCATCAATTTCAGCAGATAAAGCAGCATTAGACACAAATAGTCTAAGATCCCTTGAGTCAAAGTTTGGCGTTTCAGAAATCTTATCAGCAATTTCATCTCTAGCCATAAACAGTTTTAGATCATGTGGTGAGGAGTCTTCAGCAAAATGACCTGAATGTTTTCTAGGTTGTCTATTCATAGCCTCATCATTCTTTTTCTTATAACAGTCTTTAATAAGATGTCCAGGTCGACCACAATAAAAACAACTTTTTGACTCATTCCTGTTAGATGGCATACCTTGATTCGGTTTTTGAGGAGCTCTACTCTGTGATGACCTGCCTCCTCTGCCTCTTTCTCCTGATCTCCCTCTCGGAGATCTCTTATTTGACCACAATGCCAAACCTGAATCTTGAGGCTTAAAGTTCCCACACCTCTCTTCTTCTTGCAGCAAAATACCTGTCAGCTCTTCAAAAGTAGGAGGTTTCTCCCTTGCTGCGAGACCTGTTATAAACATATGGTAGTCCTCTAGCATACCATTCAATGTAATTGTTACGAGATCAGTGCTGGAGACCTTTTCTCCTATGTCTCCTAGCTTATCTTTCACTTCTTTGAGACAACCCAAGAAAGAACTAACAGACTCATTTGCATCCATCTTCATGCCTAGCAATTTAGTTTTTAAGAAAATCAGACGGTTTGTATTGCTAGTTTCATACAGATCTTTAAGTGCTGTCCATTTTTCAGCAGAAGTTTTAGCTTCTCTGATATGTGGAATAATACTATCTTTAACAGACATTCATAACAGTACCTTGGCTTTGTTCTCGCGCTTATCCCAGTCTTGAATTTGTGCTGCTGTTCCACCCGCAGCTGCTACAGGTTTCGCTTCATCTCCATTGGTGATTGTCCAGACACCATAGCCTTCCATCAGGGTCTGCATTTTGAATTTCAAGTTTATGAAATTCGAGCCATCCAATTTGTTGGCCTCATTGAGATAGGTCTCTGCCAATGGATTTGACATCTCAGCAATGAAATCCCAGCGCAGGCTTCTTCTCAGCTTGGACGGGCCTCTTCAGATCTGGGTTTTCTTCAGATCTCCACGCTGGTCTCAGACAGAGCAATGCCTAGACTGCATCTTTAACGCGAATACTCCAATGATTCAAAGAGCCGATCCGAGCTCAGCAAAGCCTAACTCTCTCCGACTCAGGCAACAAACGGAACCGCCTTCAAAGATCCGCAGCGTGACCTCGAACACATATCCCTCAGATTCGCAGCATTACCAATTTCAGCTCGGTAAAAGCGCGATTTCTCCTTCACAACATTCTCCTGCGATAGTTGGACGGCCAGGAAAACACACCGCGGTCTGCTAGGTACACACTACTCAAGCAATCGGTGGCAGGATGATTCCGGAACTTCGCTGTATTGAATACGAGAAACAACTCGAAGCTCTGAGAAAGCTCTGGTTTCAGTATGCCGAGTATTGCAGTGTAGCGATTTCTTTTTCCACACAGTCCTCACGGCTCTCACAGCGAAACTCCTTTCTCAGCAGGCTCTCAGGATTCTCACAGCTGTGAATGGCTTCTCCCAGCAGGGCACGAAGGTTATCTTTTCTGAGCAGCACGTCTTCTTGCTCTCACTTCCGCTGCTTCTTCAAACTCCCGCGCTCTGATACCAAGTTAAAACAGAGCAGCTAACGGAAGAAGGAAAACAGAGCAGCGAACTGAATAAAGAAAACAGAGATGATAGATTGGAAAACTGCATACTACGGAGAGTATCTCGATCCGTTTTTATTAAGTGAAACAAAGAGAGAAAGCGGTTACAACAACCACCGCAGAAATAGGATCTGCGTTAAATAGACTACGGTTCAACTAGCAGACTAATAAATACTCCATTATTTCTAGTGAAGGGAGAAAGACAAGGACGCTACATTGGAGAGAAAGGTATCCATTCTTATAACTTTACTCAGAAAACAAAACAGAATTGGGGTGTTTGGGAGCTTTTTCTAGATTTCACTGATTTCTAAATTTGCAGAGACGCAGATTGGGTTTAAGAACTTTGACCAGACTACAACCATATCCAAGAAATCAGAAAAAAAATAACCCGCTCTTTGAAATTGTGATGATTTAGTTTATGTTATTAAAATTTTAGTACAGACATAATAAATCGATACACTCAAATTTTGCTATTGTTTTTTTTTTTTTTTCGAAATTTCAGTTATTTAGCTCATCTTGAATTGGACCAAAACCCCTATGGACAATGTTCCCATCAATCGGAGGACTTGCCAAGGGCATTGTTCCCATCAATCGAAGAACTTTTGGCAAAATTCCTTCAAATTTTTGGAAAGATCTTTTTCTGAAAACTAGTCCATTTACTAGTTACTCCATTCCAAACTGCTATGAACTTTCAAGGCAAAGGCCCATATAACTAAGTTACTCCATTCCAAACTGCTATGAGCTTTCAAGGCAAAAGGCCCATACAACCAAATTTTGGACCTATGGTTTGCAGTAAACTTTCAGGACAAAGGCAATAAGACAAAACTTTGCTACATGGTCTAATTGAACCATTCCAAACTGCTATGAACTTTCAAGGCAAAAGCCCATACGACCAAATATTGCTACTATGGTTTGCAGTAAACTTTCAGGACAAAGGCCGTAAGACAAAATTTTGCTACATGGTCTAATTGAAATATGGTACCAACTAAAATAGAATTGGGATGATTTGGAGCTTTCTGGATAGCCTTTACTGTTGATAATCCAGATAACATTTGTTATCTATTTGTATATATTAGGTTTAAAAAGTGATTCATGGCTGTTAAGATCAAATATGTTATATTATGCTATGGATTTCCAAATGTGCAGGAATTGGGTTTAAGAGCGTTTTCTTAATAACAAGGCAGCCTTACATATTCAGCAATGGATATAAGATACGGTTTAATGAGATACCTCCACGTGGAACCAAACTTGGATATATTGTTCCAGAGTGGATTGAGAAAAAACCAAGCATTGAAGACCTTCAAGAAGTATATGGTGGTTGCGAGCTTCCAAACACTGTTATAATACTGCCTTTGCGGCCTGAGAAGGTTGATGATGTGAAAGAGTAGCTGGCTAATATTCATCCTGAAGTAATTTTGTTCTTGTCTAAAATAAGAAAAATTTCTGTTCGTGAATATAATGAAGCCTCTGGGTTGAACAGGGTGGATGCAATCTGTATGTCACAAAAACCAGAGTTTGGTACCACCAAAAATCAACACAGTCAATCATTCTTTCTGCATCTCTCAGCACAAGAAAATGAGGACACAAAGAGAGAATGCAGTTATTATATGTGGAAGCAGTTTTTTCCTGTGCGGGAGCAGAGTAGGATAGAGGAAAGGAAACACATGGACAAGTGGGTAATAACATTGGCTTTCCCGTTTCATGAACGTCTCAACAGAGCTGGAAATCATATAGCTTCTGGTATTTTTGCTTTCCTACCCACAGAAATTATCACTGGGTTTCCCTTTATAATTCAAGCAGATTTCTTACTTGTTTCTTCAAGGGAGAGCATAATTTTTGACAAGTGGAACCAAGGAATACTCGACTGCATTCCATCAGCGTTTTGTTCTGCCTTTATTTTCCTTCTGCACAATGAAAAATCAGCACTTTCTAGATCAGTACTCTACTTCCAACACCTACCAATTACTACTCCCTCTTGTCCGGAGCTAAGACCAGTGGGGGATGCTATTCAGACCCAGCTGAAGGAAGAAGAAGTCATTCTCTGTGAGAGGCAGAACTCCTATTGTATGTCGAAACAAGCCCGCAGAATACTGCCTCAATTTCAAGACATACTAGACAATGCTTTGGAAAGCGGCTTAGAGAGGCCCAGTGCTCTGTAGTCCACTGGGGTATTCATAGTACATTCTTCCATGGCGAGGCTTTCACAAGTCCTGGAATTTTTGGGAGTGGAATATGTGCCTTATGAGTGGTACTCCCATTTGATTCAGAGCAGCTCTTTTTGGGTTGCAAATCTATCCGAGGATCTATACCTGCAACTTCTGTGTTTCCTTGCTGAAAACTGGGAGAAAGGCATATCCTCTTCTATGCAAAATGTTCCCCTCTTTAAGTTTGTCAATAAAAACAACATAGTGGATTGGGCTTCTTTATCCGACATATGTAAGTCCATTTCAAATTCTGACCCCTGGTTTTCGAACGTTGACCTGAGGCTTGGCAAAGGAAAATCGACATACCACCAAAACGGAGGAAAATCGACATACCACCGAAACCGCTACTGTAGCCATGGGTCAACAAGATATGCAATTTCCAGCTGTAAGGATTTCGCTTCTTTGATTAATTTCAATATTGGTCCAATTCTGACAGAAGGTTGGGAGAGTGAACCTGAAAGAAGATTCTCCGAGTATATATATTTTTCCTCCGAGGTGGATCATATTTCATGGCTTGCAAGATGGAGTGGGGAGATTGGAGATGCGGCAAATAGCAAGTTCATGCCGGAAGCCACTCAAATGGCCATGAGAAATTTGGATTCTCAAAGACTTTCAATATTGCGAAGATGGTTAAAACGCTATCCTCAGATCACTGAGCTTTCTATTTCAAGTTTTAGCAAGCAGCTCGTGGAGCAAGCTAAGGTTTCTAAGAGTAGTAAATTTGTTGTCAGTGTAACGCATTTTTTGCATTTTTCATATGCCAACTACCATATTGATTGGAGACACTTTCAGAATTTATGCTCAAAATTGCCAGCGGTTAAAGACTCTGGAATTATAGTTCGGAGTTCCAAAGCAAAACTCGTGCCAGCATCCATAAGCAAGTGGGCTAAGCTACTCGGTAGCAACCCATGGGATGAACATGAAATAGTTGCCTTGTCAAGCGATTACATGAGCCCACCTCCTTGTGCCGATGGGCTTAAAGGTGTAGATGATCTTGAGTCGTTTATCAGAAATGACCTGAGAGCACAGGATATTCCACATCTAATACCGCCAGATGTTGCTTTGCTCACACTTTTTTCTCCTCTTGAGCCAAAGAAAGTATTTTTGCTCTTGGAGTGGATACCGTATTTGATAAAACGCGATGAAAGAAAAGAACTTAGAAAACAGCTAGGAATATACCCGAGGTATCAATCTCCCAGGATGTTAATAAGCCTCATTTCAGGAAAATGGCTAAAAACATGCATGGGGTATCAATCTCCCAGAATGTCTTTTTTGTTCAATTCTGAATGGCAATCTGCTGGTTTTCAGTTAAGTGACCTTCCCTTCATTGACGATTTGTTCTACAACAGACCTATGGAACAGTTCAAGAGTGTCTTCCAAGAGATTGGAGTCATTGTTAAGTTTGGAGTAGGATGTGATGTAGTTGCAAAACATCTCACGATGCATAGAGATTTGCAAGTCATAACCAGACTTTACAAATATCTTCTTTGCTTCAGATGGAAGCCGGTCGACAATAACTCTGTTAAAATCTGTATTCCACTGGATGGTGGATTTGAAGGTGAATTTAAGGGTTCAGAACTATGTGTAGTTCATGATAACAATGGCCTCTTTCATTCTAGGTTAGAAATCCTGGACAACATCTACGAAAAGGCATTAATTCATTTCTTTTCTAGTTATCTTGGTGTGTCTCTGCGTCCCAGAATCGAGGATTATTGCAGTCTATGGCTAGATTGGATATCCAGTGATCATCAAGTGTCTGAAGCAGAGTGCTGCTCAGTTTGGAAAAAAATCTTAAAATGCTGGGACAGATCAGATAGGAAAATTATGCAATATCTTCTAAAAGGATCTCTTAGATTACCAGCTTCTACAAGCACTGGAGATATTCATCTAAGTGTTCCAAATGAGACCTTGGTTCCTGATGATTTGAAGTTGAAAGAATTGTTCACAGGAGCTTCCCCAAGCCTAAATTTTGCATGGCATCCTAACCCTTCTCATCCTAAGATACCATTGGATTCATTGTTCTCAATTTATATACATCTTGGAGCTCGGAGGATATCCCAAGCAACACAGAAAGTTGATGTTTCTGTTCCGAATAGCATCTCTTTGCAAAAGATTCCAGTAGGAAAGGGGATGGTCAGAATAGGGCTATACAGAATTATTTTAGCATATCTTGCACACCCTTCATTCAAATTGTCACCTGATAAAAGGCATCGAATTGTGAGTACCCTTGTTGAGTCTACTGTCTATGAAGCTACCGAACCCTTTACTGTTGAGTACTCACTTTCATTACCAACAGAAAATGGTGTGGAAGAGAAGGTTAAAGTAAAAACAACTAGTCTGGTAAGATGGGAAAAATGCAAGGAGCGAATTTTGATACAAATATCTGATCTGCACAATCAAAATGAAAAAATGTCCTTCGCAACTGATTTTGCAGAGGTGATTTCATCTGGCTTGTTGCCTGAACATCCCGATCTTGTTGCAGGATTATGTGAAATGGTTAAGTTAGGATGTATTTTAGAATTTGATGATGATGCAGTAAATTACATGCTCCAGTCCAAAAACTTCCAACTGTTTGTAGAAGATGAAAATTTCCTGTCATCTATTTTTCCTGAAGTAAATGAAAGTTTGTTTCCATCAGAACAACCCACAGGATTCTATGGATTTTCCTCTGGAAAGAGGAAAAAGTATCTTGAGGCCAGCTAAGCTGATGAAATCACCTACACTAGATTGTCTAACAGGATGGGAAACAAACTTGTTTTCGTTTAAGCAAGCACTAGTCAATATGAAAGAATCTGCATCCGTTTGTATGAAAAAGAAGCTGGTGAGGTTGTCATTCCCATTGGCAGCAACAGATACAGATAAAGATACAGAGCATCTTCTGAAACTGATAGGTGATGCCAACTTCAATATGCTGATTACTTTAGAAGTGCTCTGTGACAATGACCGTAGTGGGATGGTGCCACTAAAATTGGATGATCTACTTGGAAGTCCTGAATTGCAGAAACACTTTGTGGAAAGTGGAAAATTAGAACACACTTCTTCTTCATCGCCCTCTGCCAGTGGCAATGATGAATTGGATGTTGAGACACCCTCTTCCAGTGGAAATGATGAATTCGATGTTGAAAGGTTGAAGTCATTTATAGGAGCTACGGTTCTAAGATTTTATGGGGCAGAAGGTGAAAAACAGTGGATTTGAGTTTTAGGTTTAAATGAAATTCCATGCCTATTTATCACCGTGGGAATTAGACTGCTTAAATGTAATTGCTATATTTGATATAATCAAAGAAACACTGGATAAATAACTGTGCTGATTGCCTCTTTTACCATAATTTAGTGCTTTCCTTGTCGAAAGAAAAATTAAAAGTTGACATATATGCTGAATAGAGCTTAAAAAGCATGTAGGAAACTTGAAACTTGCAGGCCAAGATGTTAAACATATGTTCTTAGTTGTTTCCACTATTTGAATATGTTCAACCAACCATTTCATTTTCATTAAAATTATACAAAATTGATATAGGTCATTTTAAAAAAAAAAAATTTCTCTTCTCTTTTTAAATTATATGTTTAAATCAGTGTAAAATTTATCTTAATTCGAAATTTATCAAACATGGAAAGAGATTTTAAATACAAACTTTTCCTCAAATTTTGAGCTAAAGACAAGTTTACAGTGGAAGATATGTATTTATCATTTTAAATACTTATAGATAAAGAGTTAAGATAAATCTATACAAATTAATTTTATTATTGTGATTCTTTTTTAGTTTTTCATTTTTATCGATGTCAATTTATTTTTGCATTAAAGTTGTAATATATAGATGTTACAATCTCTTAAATATGAGTATAAATTTAATATGGATCTATTTCATAATTGAATTTATGTTTATTTAATTCAATACATTTTTTTATTATTATAATTGTAACCTTGAGTTATTTTTTTAGCAAACTTTTATTATAAAACTCACTTGAACAATTAAAAGCACTACCCCTTAATGCAACTAGAACCCAATTTTTTATTAAAAAAATTGTTCATATTCTCCATCTATTAACATCTTGCATAATCTTCAAGATGTAATGAATAATTCCTTTTAGATTTTTATGAATATACTTTTGTAGTTTAGGCATGCTGTTATTGTTGACTATTCTTTTATTTTAACTGCCATTATATATGAGAAACAAGATTTTAAAGTAAATTAAATATTATCTTTCTTAAGGTTTGATAAACCAAAGTTGGTTCCACTAGACATTAATTATCATCATCATAAGTTGCTTGTTGTAATTATTTAAAAAAAATAAAAAGTCAATAGATGATAAAACTAGTAAAACATATATTCACAAATAAAAATGTTTTTTTAATCGATAAGTTGTAATTACATATATGACAATTGAGTCAATTTTGATAGATGTTGGCAACCTTCATTATATGGCAATTGACTCAATTGCTATATATATAATTGCAACTTATCAATTAAAATTATTATTTATGATCATTTAAAATTATTATTTATGATAATTTAACATATTTATGAATCACATAATTAAACTAATTATTTATTTAATGAAAATTTTAAAGAATTATCAATTTTAATTTTTTAATATTTTGTATTTATTATTATTAAATATATGATGATATAAATATGGTTTTTTGTCAATTAGGTTTAATGGTTAGGTGGTTAGGTTAAAAAGAGTTTAGTCACCATCCTCTTATATATTCAATAAATAAAAAATCTATTTTTAATATTAATATAATAATAATAATAATATTAAAAAATTATATAATAATAATAATAATATGATTTGTAATATATAATGTAACTTTAATATTTATTTCAATAATTTATGGTTATATTTCATTAATTTATTATTATTATTTTTACATATATAAAATCAATTTAAAGTCTTATAAAAGTTGACCATTCTTCTATATTATTATTTATGATTATTTTAACAATTCTTATTTATGATTATTTTAACATAATTTATAAATTGTATAATTATAGTTATTTTTTATTGAATAAAAATTTTAAATTAGTTTTAATTTAGTAATGTTTGTAATTATTATCTAGAGAATACGTGTATTATTAAGGCACTTTTTGTATTAGGTCATATATTTTTGAAACTTGAAGATCTTAGCTTAAAAATAATCATAATTATAATTATTTTTTATATTTAAAAAATAAAAATTCAAACCATGTATTTTCCATTATTTGATATATTATCATCATTTTTTACATATTCGTTTCTTTAGGTTCTATAAACCAAAGTTTGGTCTCAGGGACATTAACCATCATTTCACTATATCATTTTTCTCTCAGTTTTGTTTTTGTTTATTCATTATTTGATATATAGCCATCACTCTTTTCCAATAATAATTTATTTCTCTCTTTTATTTTTAATGATTAGTTTTAGTTTATTTTAACCGTTAGAGCAATACAATTTTTATTATTATTAATTTTGTATTTTATTTATAATCATAATGTTATTATATTTTTGTGGCACTTTCAATGTTATCATAATGTTATTATACTATTTTCCACTCCCCTCCCTGCATGCGTAGGTTGGTAACATGAAAACTACTGGATTTTCAAAACTTGGTTCGCTTAAACTTTAATATTGTTTGAAGTTGTATCAATGCCATGTTAGACAGTTATTTTTGGATAGTCTCGTGTTCGATTGAAGTCGTCACTTGTTACAGTTTGGATATGTAAATATAATACCTCCATACTCATAGTTAATTGTATGCCTGTCTATTTGCTATGGTTTGAGTTTTGAGCATACGCTGAAGGTTGTATTGGTGGATTTATGTGCATATGTTAAGATTGTATTTCCGTTGGAAGAACAGATTTCTAAACTTGAAGGAAATGAAGGGCTTTACTTGATACTTCAATCGTTTTTGTTATGGGTTTTGATACCCCTTTTGATGAGTAACATGGGCAAAGAGGTTAATTTCATGTATAAATTTTTTTGTTATGGGACATGGCCCACACAAAATTATCTTGGTCGTCTTTACAGTGAGATTGTTAATATTGAAGAGTTCTTTTAAAATTTTTTTTTTTTAGGGGCTGTTTCCATAGATATACATGTATATATATTCTCGATTGTATTTTCACAATATACTATATTCCTGTTCATTCTGCTAATCGCCTGGGTAACGTCTAACTATGTTTTTCTTTGTTTTCCTTTTCCAAAATATTTACAGGCCCCATTCTAGCCAAAATTTCAAAGGGTCCCATGTATCTAGGTGCAAGTTTTGCATACAACCTTATTATTAACATGCTTTTCTTTGGTTTGATCCTCAAAAACACATGTTCCCCCACATTGAATTCTCTAGTTGTCCTCATTTTGTCCACATAGATTTTTTGCTTGTCATGAGTGATCTTTAAGCTCTACTTTATATTTTTTACCATTGTTTCCATCTGTGCTAACATGTTTAGTTCTAAAACCATTATGTCCTCAAGATTACCTCAACTTATGGGTACTTTACAATGTCTACCATACAATACCTCAAAAGACTCATCTTGAGAGAAGCATGATAATTGTTATTGTATGCAAATTACACTAAATGAATATAATCTTTCCACTTACCTGGTGGATTTATTACATACATTCTTAACATATCCTCTAGTATTTGATTTATCTGTTCTATTTGACCATCAGTTTTAAGGATGGTATGCAGTACTAAAATTCAACTTGGTATCCATACCTTTAAATAATGATGTCCAGAAATTTGAGGTAAATTTTGTAAAGATTTCAATGGTTATACAAGATCTAAAAACATTTAGCATCATAACCATATACAAAAGGATCACTGAAAGAAAGACAAGCACAACCACACAAAAGAACACAAAGCACATTATCATCATTCGTGGAATATCACCATCACATAACATCACATATCGATAATCACATCACGAGCACATCCATATGAGCATTGTATCTCGACACATCATCACAAGCATCGCATCTCGTCGCATCATCACGAGCATCAATATCATCACATCATCATGAGTATCACATCTTGTCGCATCATCATGAACATCACATCTCATTGCATCATCGTGAGTATCACATCTTGTCGTGTCACATCCCATCACATCATCACGAGTATCACATCTCGTCGCATCGTCTCAGGTATCCTTATCATGAGCGTCACCTGCAATGTTACATAAACATAACAAAATATCACAAATTAATGTGGAATCACCCACAACGTAAAAAATGATGGAATCTTATCATCTGCAACTGAATGCAGGAACTCGTCACATCATAAATTAATGCGGAATCACAACGTCTGCAAATGAATTCCAGACCACAACGTTCGCAAATGAATGCAGGACCAGGACCACAATGTTCGCAAATGAATGCAGGACCAGGACCACAATGTTCGCAAATGAATGCAGGACCACAACTTGCTAGAATCTTCTTATTTGAAGATACAACCAACTTTCCTAGGATCTTCCTTATGAAGATGCCACCAACCATGTTGGGATCTACCCTTAGTGATACGACCAGTCTTACTGGGATCCAGCTTCGGTGATGTCACCAACCATATTGGGATCTACCCACGAAGATACGATTAGGATCTCTATACAGTGACCAGACCCCTAGGGCTCATCATTCTTTTCTTGTACATCCACAACTTCATCAAAGCATACTGAAAAACTAGATTAGTCTTCTCTATACTGGCATACCTTTACCATCTTATCATCACTCCCTCTTTCCAGGGAGGTCCTTTCGGACTACACCAAGCTTGTCTCGAAAGTGTTCAAGCTTTACACGAGATAGAGCCTTAGTCAACACATCAGCAAGTTGTTCCTCTGTAGGAACATATTGGAGCTTCAAGGCTTCTCTATGCACCATATCCCAAACTTTATGAAACATCGGGTCCTCTGTTAGCTTGATACAACTCTGGTTGTCACAATAAATATCAGTTGCATATATCTCAACATCAAACAATCCTACCAATAGTTTGCGAAGCCATGTTGCTTCGCTACAGGATGAACATGTTGTAATGTACTCATCCTCGGTTGTACTAAGGGAACAATGGTTTTCTTTCTGCTAAGCCATGAGATCATACCCGATCCCAAACTGAAACATCATCTCAAGTTGCTCTTTTCTAGCAGTTCCTCTTTTCATCTACAATGAGTTTGTCCTCTCATGTCAGGTCATCGACATATACTAGTCTTCTGCATTCAACCTTAAAGTAAAAGTTGGAACTCACTTTACTCTTGTTAAAGCATTAGTCCATCACGAAGTTGTCCATCCTATCGTATCATGTCGAACTTGAAGATCTTCTACAGTCACTCCCTATGAAGCGGAGCATCATCCTCCCTCTGCATTTTGTAATTTATGTATTGAAACATTATGTACAGGAGTGACAGGTAGCATCCTCTGCTGCTAATATTTCTATGTATCCATCTCAGGTCATTGGATACCAAGATCCTCTATCTTGAAATTTGTTGAAAAGTTCCTCTTGCAACCATCTATGAGCTTGTCGTCCTCTATAGGCTTCCATGTTCAACCTTATAGAGAAGGTTAAGATATTCATCAATCTAGGTGATCTTCAAGTTCCTCATGTTACTATATGTGCTTATCCATGGGTTCCTTCTGGGCTCGTATAAAACCTTTTGTGCACATGTGGTTCTCTACTCGATGTACACTTCTACTTCACTGGAGAAGTGTGTCTGGTTAATGGAGTATGTTATGCCATAGTATAGTCCCTCTTTTTGAGAGAAACAACGAACCTTGCTTTGTATCCCTTGATGCTTCCATATGCTGCATACTTGATCTTGTAGATCCACATGGAAGACACTACGGACTTCCCTTCAGGTCTTAGCATAGCATCATAGACATCATTCCCCATGATCAACTGGTATTCTTTGATCACAATCTTCTTCCATTTTTCCTTGGCTACCTCTTTATAGCTGGAAGGATCTGCATCAATGATGTCACTCAACAGTGCCACATAACTAGAGTGTATCCGAGTCCTCTTACTTTTGTTATAAGACTTGTCATTCTTTTCTTCATCTTGAATTATCTCTTGTTCCTAAGATGGTCTTCATCTCTCGAGGGGGATATACCGCTCTCTTTAGGTCATACCATGATTCTTATATTCTTCTGAAGCTCTTTCTTTCGCCACGGTGTCTCTGACCCTGGCAGCTTCAAGCTCATCTTCATGTATGTTTATTGGAGTGAATATTCTAACTGAACTGTTGTCATTTATTCTTCGGAACAAGTCTCATCCTTATTTTCTTGTAGGTGATTGTACACGATCTTTCCTATAAGTCAAATACATCAGTTTCATGGTTAGAAACATTTCATAGGACATATTCATATTGACAAGTTCTTATGCATAAAAATATAATCATGCAACTATTTTAGCCAATACAACACTCATCCATATCCCGTATACACACAAAAAATTTCTAGATGCCTTCTATCTCTACCATAACATCATTGAGATTGTGCACCAATCCCAATATGTCAGCAAATAGGTTTTATTCTAGATAAGTAACAATTGAATGTTATATAACACCATAGGCTACTTACCCATCACATGCATATTAGTAGTATAATGTCCATTAATGCAAACATTCTATCATGCATAATACATTTCCTTGAACATAGATATGTACACAACTAAAAAATGTTATTTAAGCAACTAGATATATATGAAATGACAATTCAAATACTTATCTTTATATCTTTGGTGGACTCCTTCTTAATCCTTATGTCCTTGCAAGAATAACTCGATCCTTCTATTTCATCATCTGACTCTGGGAACTTGTGTACTGGTTTTGAGTGTCAATAATTGCATTCCTTATTATCCAAATACTGAGATGGATACGAGTATGATATTTGTCTTCACCAGTAAAATTCATGTTCCTCATCACTTGAGGAATCTTCCTTTTCTTCTCTAAATATTTTATGATGTCTTTTCTTGTTTGACTTCTTGTTGAAGGATCCTCTATTTCTGGGACAATATCTGTATTAGTGTCCCTTCTCATCACAAGTGTAGCATTGAATGTTGGAAGGATCTCTTATGAATTCCTTTTGTCTTCTGTTGTGATGATGGTCCTCCTTCTTTCTATGATTTCTTCTTGGATTGAACTGTGAGAGCTTGTTCTTTAGTTTCTCCCATCTTCTCTTCTTATGAGATGAGATTCTTCTTGTGTGCATTATTCCCATAGTCCGCTGAAAGAGATCATATTCCTTCTTGCACATATTCCTTGAGTGAATGAATCCCATGAACTTGGGATCCCATCAAGGTTTTAATATCCACTTTCGTTTCTTCGACATTGTCTTCAACGGATTCTAGTTGATTCTTGATTTGAGAGATCTTTTAGAAGTAAAGATTGAATGCTTTATGACATTTGCATCTTCACATCCTTGAGTTGAGTTCTCAAGGTCATCTTCTTGTTGATATTATTTCCTTCATACAAGTTGGCCATTGCATCTAACATATCCTTGGGAGACTTCAAGGATGATACATGTGAGGTCTAATGGAGACAAAAATAACCCTCTTGGCTTTGCCTAAATCCTTCTTGTGCTTTGTCTTCATCTCCCTCTGGATCTGCAACTTCTTATTTGACATAGTTCTCTAGGTCATGCTTCTTTAGGTATGAGAAGCACTTTATACTTCCACGCTCGAGAATTCTTGGATCCTTCAAGCTTGTCTTCATGCTTGGTACTGTTTTTCATTATGATAAAAATGAGAATCTCAAATGGAAATAGAGAGGATAGAACTTACCAATGAGATTGCTTCAACTTGATGCTTACTTGAAAGCTTTTCTGGAAGACTGCTTCTAGTGGACCTAGGGTTTGATAGAGAAACCCTAATTTATAAACATAGGTATATTTTAGATTTGATTGGATAGAAAGATGCTCCTTCTCAAGGAGAGATGAGAAACATACTTATTTTCCCAAAACTATGGAAAAAACTGCAAAATATTTGATGCCTTAGTTTTCCCCGGCAACAATGTTAGGTAAAAAATTGAAGCTCCACAAAATGAGAAACTTATTCCATAGAAATATGCAACTTCTTAAGGTGAGTTTGAAAGTCCTTCTTTATCAATTGATTGGTGGAAGGAAGTGCCCAAAACATGAAGCCCTAGTTTTCTCCAATTTCTTCAGCAGAATTGTGTGATATTTATTTTGTTGTATCTCAGAAATTCCTGCTCCTCTAGGTCTGAAAATTTGTCCGGAGGTAGCCCGATATGTCTTATTTCCAACCCCATTGGTTAGAGAAGAATTGGATTCACCAGGTGGGACTTATGCGAATTTTCCCAAGGTGAATTGTTTTAGGAATGTTCAGATTAGAGAACGTGTACGGAATTCCATGTGTCACTATTTCACCTTCGAGGTTTGAAAATTGGACCACAGAAGCTATAGTCTGTTCTCTATTTGAAACATCTTGTGAAATTTGATTTGGAACTTCCTATCTCGATATATAGAAATTATCCCTAGGTCTCATGTTTGAGATTGGATTTTCGAGGAGGATGGAACCTTGATTTGGAGGAATCGTATCTCCTAAAGTATAGCGAATCTGTAACTGAAATTCATACACATGGTACAAAAAGATTTCATATTCAGTTTGTAAAAGTTTCACTTATGAGCCTTCTCCAATATCGAGTTATAGCGAAAGTCCCAAGATGACTATTTTTTGTCTTCTAGGGGTTTCAAACATGAAACCCTAATCTCCAATAGCTGCAGTTGTAGCAGTGTTTCAACTTCACAAAGATTTATTTCAGGGTGGATATGATGCCATATTAAGATTTCAATGGTTATACAAGATCTAAAAACATTTAAGATCATAACATTATAACCATACACAAAAGGATCACTGAAAGAAAGACAACCACAACCACACAAAAGAACATAGAGATTACCACACAAAAGAACATAGAGATTATCCTGGGAAACCTTCGTAGGGGAGAAAACCCAGCAAAAATTACTCGATATAGAATTGAACCAAGTATAGTGTAATACCCAAAGAATAAGACTTATAATACCCCAAGAATAACACTGGACTGCTTCCTCTCTCCCAGATGGATTGTTTCTTCTCTCTCTAGTGCAACTGCTTGAGTTTTGAGTGATTCTACGTGTGCCCAAATGAGGGAGGCACCTCCCCTATTTATATTGATTAGTGGAGAGGCGTAATAATCCAATTGGGCCGACCTATCGTCCTAATTAGGGATGACTTACCTTGGGAGACTCAAAATTACATTTTAATAATACCTTTGTGGGTACTACTGACCCCACTTACAACAAAGGTTTTAATTCAAGACTTTACAAGGCCAATTACATCAATGACATCCCTAATCGGAGGAACAACATATATTGAACAGGTAATAACAATAATAATACAAAATAGAATATTTTCCACGGTTACATTTCTTTAACAAATTTTGCATCTCGATCAGTAATAACTGTCTTCGGTATTCCATGAATCCTGGAAATCTCCCTCATGAATATGTCAACAACATGTTTATAGCCTTATAAGTCGATTTTCCTAGTATAAAATGTGTTTCTTTGCTTAATTTATCTACTACCACCATAATAAAATAATTTTGTTTCTTTGTTTCAAGGAACCTAGTTATAAAATACATAGTAATAGTTTCCCACTTCCATTCTAGAATGGGTATAGGCTGTAATAGTCCAGCTGGATGTTGGTGTACAACCTTAACTTGTTGACATGTTAAACATCTAACTACATAATCAACTACTTCCTTTTTCATATTAGGCCAATAAAAATCTTTTTTTTTTAAAGTTGCTATAAGTTTCTGATATCTTGGATGTCCTACACAGGGATTATCATGCATCTCCTTGAAAATTATTTGCTTTATGTTAGACTGATTGGGTACATAAATTCTATTTTTGAAGCGCAAAAATCCTTCTGTATCAATCTGATATAAACTATCCTCCACATCAGCAGGCCTATCAATGCATTTTTCCATCAATTTGACGTAATCAGGATCACTACCTCATACTGTTTTCAACAACCTTTTAAATTCTGACTCATATCCACTAATTAAAACGGTATGTAATCCATGCTTCTTCCGACTCAAAGCATCAACCAATATGTTTTCTTTCCCTTTTATATTTCTAATTTTGAAATCATACTCGCTTAAAAAGGAAATTCATTTGGCTTGACGGGCATTTAATGTTTTTTGCTGAAATAGATATTTAATCCAATATTATCTGTCCACAACAGAAATTCCCTTCCTACTAAATAATGTCTCCAAATTTTAAGAGCTTGGATGATGACTGCCAATTCCAAGTCATGCACCACATAATTTTTTTCATGATCCTTCAATTTTCGGGACTCATAACAAATTACATGACCATCATGAGTTAAAACGCTTCCCAGACCTTCTTTACTTGCATCAATGCATACCACGAAATCTTTATTAGAATCAACAATTATTAATATAGGTACTATCATTAATAAATGTTTCAATTTATCAAAACTATCTTGACACTAGTGGCTCCATACAAATCAAACACCTTTCTTTTGAAGGTATGTTATTGGGTGAGATATTTTAGAATTGTTTTCTATAAATATAGGGTAATATCCTGTTAATCTCATGAAAGACCGAATACCATGTACATCCTTCGGTACGGGCCATTCCATAATTGCATGAATTTTAGGAGGATCCACTACTGCACCTTCTTCTGAAATAACATGTCCCAAATACCATACGTTTCTTTTGTAAAAATCACATTTACTGAGTTTCACATATAACTGATGTTCCCTCAAGGTTTGCAAAACTATCTGTAAATATTCCTCATGTTCATCCTCATCTTGTGAATATATTAAAATATCATCAATAAATGCAAGTACCAATTTATCAAAAAATATGCCTAGTACATTATTCATCATATTCATAAATGTTGCAGAAGCAATTGTCATTCCAAAAGGCATAACAACGAATTCATAATGTTCGTATCTTGTTCGGAGTTCCGTTTTGTAAATATCTTCATCCTTAACTCGTACTTGATGATAACATGATCTAAGGTCAATCTGTGAGAAAATTTTAGCTCCCCTAACTTGGTCAAACAAATCATCGATTCTTAGCAATGAATATTTGTTTTTAATTGTCATTTTGTTTAATTGCCTGTAGTCTATACACATTCTGAAGGTGTCATCTTTCTTTTTAACAAACAAGAATGGTGCTCCCCAAGGTGATACACTAGGTCGAATATACTTCTTGTCAAGTAACTCATGTAGTTGCATTTTTAGTTCTGTCAGTTCTGGAATACTCATACAATAAGGAGCTTGTGATATCGATATTATTCCATACATTAAATTTATAGTGAAGTCTATATATCTCTTAGGAGGCAATCTTGGTATCTCATCAGGAAATACATCCTGAAATTCTTTAAGGACAAGGAATTGCTCCAATGTTGTTTTTGGATTATCAATTTCAGTTTCCATAATTTTAAAGGCATTAAGTTGACATCCCTTCCTAATACACTTTTTGAGTTGCACCATTGCGATTTGTCATGTAGATATGGGTCTATAAATTCCTTTATAGTATGGTACTTTCCTTTATCATCAACACAACCAAAAATTTTATGCAAACAATTAATAATGGTGTTATGAGATTCTAACCAATCCATACTGATTAAAATATCATGTTATCTTAAAGGAAGTATATTTAAGCTGACCGTTGTTTCCATTTCATTAAAACTCAGCCTACAGTCTATTACCAACTCTATAACTTTTCTCTTTACTCATGTTGTTAATTGTACCAACCAAACATTTTTTTGTTTTTCTTTTAGAATTTTACAATTCTCAACTACTCTTGGTGCAATGCAACTTAAACTAGATCCTGAATCAATAAGAACAGAATAAGGTGTATTCAAGATTTTACCTTCTACTTCCAACATAGTAGATTAATGATCTGTTGTCGGACTTCCATAGCAGCATTAATTCTGGGTATATTCCTGACTATGTCTTTTACTGTAGAATCTTCTTGCAACATATTCAAGGGAGCCATTTTCTTGTTAGTACTGTGAGGGCATTTTCTGTTAAAATGGGATCCATTATAGACCCAACATTTAATGTCTTTTGTATTGTTATTACCTCCGCTACTAAACGTTCCTGCACCTTTAACTCCATTGTTTATATTTGAACCCGACTTGTTATAATTGTTGTATGTGTAACTCTTTGCTCCTTTCCTAAAAGGAGAGGGTTTGAATCCTTTCTTGTGTTGATCTCTTTTTTTGTTATTTTTGTTTTGCCAACTTTTAGTTCAGATCTTTGTTTAAACAATAAGTAGCAAAGTTTATCCTTCTTGATTGCTTCATCCATGGTCTTAGGCATATCAAACTCAATTTTATCCTTGTATGTGGGAGGTAGACAACTGATAAACCAATATACCTAAATTCCTTTTCATCCTTCAGGTATGGAACATAACGTTGTAGATTAACAAATTTTGTCACGAAAACCTCCATAGTGGATTGTCCCAACCGTAGGTCGTTGAATTCTTTAGTTTTTTCATCATAATATCGTTATGACGTGTATTTATTTTTAAACAGTTTCTTAAAAATATTCCAACTTAACTCTTTGTTTCATATGTTATTTACGCTCTTTGCTTCCTGCTACCATAGGGAAATTTTCCTGCTCAATTGGAAAATAGTCAAACGTGCCCTCAAATTGTCATCATAGCTATATACTTGAAAATATTGCTTAATATTTAATAAGCAAGCCTCCAAAACCTCTTCAAATTCTCCATCAAGCATTGGAGGTTTTAGTTTCTTAAATTCCCCTTTGTAATTCCATAGATTTTCCTTTTTGTTTCTTATATTTTGTTTCATCATCTTTATTTATTTATTTGGATATCATTCAGACATTGTCGGTGGTTTCTTCACTGCTACAATTTTTTTTTATTTTTCTTTCTTTTCTTCCTCGTACTACAGAAGTTCTGACTGTTATTTTTATGTGGCGCTTGTTTCGTTAAACTTTTTAAAATTAATTAATTGATCTCTTCTTAATCAGATTTAACGTTCATTAGTTTAACATTATCCACCTTAAGGCTATCTAAGTCAGACTTCAAACTTCTCATGGTTTCTAACATTTCTGACTGTATTTTTGCATTACATTTTTCCTCTAATTCAACGTATAAACTTGCATTTTACAAAATCGACATACCATCAGGTACTGGCTCTTCTTCCATGTTTTGTTCTAGTTCAACCATTGTTGTTTTCTGTATGCAACAAGTATTTGTTTTTTTGTTTGTTAATTTTTAAAATTTCTATAATTTATTATTTAGCTAAAGAGACTATATATTTGCATATTCAAGTGATGACCCATTAGGTCCAAGTGTTAGAAACCTGCTTTGATACCATTTGTAACATACCAATAATTTTACCAACCTTTCATTACTTAATTACACAACATTTTATTGCTTTACAACTGGGTACCATCATTTATTGTACCCATCTCGTAAAGGGATTATTTGACCATTTTGTTCAAAAGTTAGATTCGGCGGACAGTGCGACCGCCGTCGCATTTAATGCTCTACAATATGTAGAGTATTTTTCGCCATTTTGTTCTGCATTGGGCCTGCGGTTTTTGAAAACAATGATAAGGATTTGGCCGCAATATCTCACGGTAAAGCTATGGCGCCTTTGGTTTGAGAGTTTGATGAATAGAGATCACGTTGTTGACACCACTACCAATTATTCTTGTCTACATGCGATTTTGCAGCGTTGGGAACAAAAGAAAGCTGAAGGCGAGTGGAACCATTAATGGTTCATGTTTTATTGACCTCTGCTAAAATATCTCTGATATTTATATATATAACCTCATCTCACTAACTAAGCATAAAATTTGGCAGGTATTCATGCTACAGGTGGAAATTATGGAAAGATCTTTCGCAATTTTCTCCTATCAGTAAGCCCATTGCGCTCATATTCTTTCCTAGTTAAGCAGTGGAGATTAAAGCATGAGAACTACTCGTTTACTATTTGCCACTTCCCTCCCTGCATGCGTAGGTTGGTACCATGAAAACTACTGGTTTTAAAACCCTGGTTCGTTTAAACTTTAATATTGTTTGAAGCTGTATCATTGACATCTTAGATAGTTATTTTGAATAATTACTAGTTCGATTATAGTCCTCACTCGTTATAGTTGGATTTGTAAATATAGGACCTCCATACTCATAGTTAATTGTATGCATGCCTATTTTCTATGATTTGGGTTTTGAGCATAAAGGTTGTATTGGTAGATTTATGTGCATATGTTAAGATTATACTTATGTTGGAAGAATATATTTCTAAATTTGAAGGAAATGAAGGGATTTACTTGAAACTTCAGTCGTTTTTGTTGTGGGTTTTGATACCCCTTTTGATGAGTAACATAGGAAGCATGGATATCGTAGAGGTTAGTTTCATGTATAAATTTCTTTCTGGGTTATGGGACATGGACCGCACAAAATTATCTTGACCGTCTTGATAGTGAGATTGTTAATTTTTTTAGGTTAGGGAAATCAGTAACACGTCGGGATTACCTGGGCGAGGCCCAGGTTCAAAGCCGCCGGCTGCCAGTATGCCACTATAATACTGAAGAGTTTTCTTTTAAAGTTTTGTTTTAGGGCGTGTTTCTATAGATATACATGTATATATATTCCCAATTGTATTTATACGATATATTCTATTCTTGTTCATTCTTCTAATCTCCTAGGTAATATCTAACTTTGTTTTTCTTTGTTTTCCTTTTCCAAAAGATTTACATAAAAACATTTTTATTTGTGTTCGATGAACAATTTGTTTTCATACTTTCGACCCAGGTTTTTTTCCCATTGTATTAACATGAACCCTATTAGTATGAACCACTTTAAGAACATAAATATGATTGTGAGAAAGAAACACATGCATGTAGAATAGCTTTTCACTCCATAACGCTTAAAATACTAAACAAGATTTTCTTGAAAACATAATAGTAAATACTTACATTTTCAAATATATTTGCTAACTGATAATGAGCAAAATAATTACAAACAATCAATATAAGACATAAGGTTAATACCAAACATATCTAAAATCAATATAAGACATAAGGTTAATACCAAACATATCTAAATGTTTTTCCAGAATTAGAAGTGGAGCAGCCACGCTCCTCCCAGCCTTAGGAGACTTCAAAATTCTTTATTTTTCAATCTGCAAGGTCTCCACCCCTTTGCTTAGAATCCATTGTTTGTATTTTTAACTTCCTCAACTTTACAAGTTACCACTAGTCAATTAGTCAGGGTCATCTACTTACATAACCTAACACTCTTATAAGTGCTCACTGATAGTTCTTATTTCAGAGCCTGGCACTCTTCAAGTGCTCTCTCCCAACTCTATGTTACTTTCCACACTTAATCTGGAGCCTACAATTTTTCCACAAGTGTTCTTTGGCACCTCTTCTTTTTCTTCTGCATGCCTTTTTCCTTTTTTGCCTAGGAATTAATAGCTAGTAATTTCCCCTCCCAAGAGTGGCCACTTGTCTTTGTAAATATAGTTGAGTTGTTCAGTTACAAACACAAACTTAGGTCTTGTCAGCTAACTGCATGGATTCCTAACTTCCATATCAAAGCATTTACAATTTATTTATTAAAAATGATTCTTTAAAAACATTTATCCATTTAAACATAATTACACAAAAGTAAACCAATTAAACAAAATTAGTTACGAGGGGTATTACACATCTAGTACAACACCAAGATCAATGTACTCACATATGGTGGAGTAATAACCATTATTAATTCTAAATCTATGTGTCTCTAGTACAATGCTACCACGTCGATCACACTAGTTTTTTTATCTTTAGTTTTTTCAAAAGTTAAGGATAATTTTATAGAGAATTCTTTTTTACATTTTATGTTAAAATTAAAAAAAAATCCTTTAACTTTCAAAAATCTAAGGCCATGTTCACTTTATTTTACACAATCTAAAATATGTTTTTTATTTTAAAAGAAATTTCCTCAACCCGAAGAAAGATTTTTAAACACAAATAAAGAATGAGAATGAATGCATTCTCATATGAAGTGGATTTATCTACATACAATCGTGTTATAGATTTTGGGTCTTATGAAATTTTTGCCCCTTCTGTTGAGTTGTATAAGGTTAAAGGTGGTATTCTTTGCTATTCGAGTTTTTCCTTAATGGCAATCTTCATGGTTATATTGTATTTCAAAATCAATAAATGGCCTAACAACCTCAGCAACAAAGATGGTGTTGAAGAATAAGAGAATTAGTAAAATCAAAGAGCTAGTATTTCCAAGAGAGAGGTGGTGTCATGGACCTAAGAGTCTTGCCCGGAATTTTTCCTTTTTTCATCCCCAGTCATGCGGCATTGTCTTTCCTTAGCCACAAGGGCTTGACCAACATGTTCCTACCGTAACTAGACTACACCTCTTCACCTAAGGTCTATCCATAACTTTCCCTTATGCTACATTACGTTAGATGTGCAACTTTAGTTCCACGTAACTAAGTTATGCAATAATAGGCACATGCCCAATCATGGGATTTAAAACATCTTAGCAATACTTATACTTAGCGAATATTATAATAGTTAGCCATTACTGTGCATCACAAGTAACATAGCATCATTCATCCAGCCAAAGATAACATAAGGCACATGTGCAACCAGTTCCCAAGATGGTTTCCTTAAACTTTATTAGTTAAAGTATGTTTACAATGTACAACACATGAGCCAAGCCAACTTCCTATAGCTCTTTCAACTTACTAAAATTACAAAAGGCACCACTTGCCAAAAACCGTCAATCCAACCCTTGATGATATCGTATGCCTACCTCATATAGGTCTTGTTCACTTCTTGTTTTTCACTTAGCTAGAGAAAACTATCCCTCTGGTGCAAAAATAATTCCTTAGCACAATCAGAAAGCACTTTGCATTCAATGGTCATGACAAATTAAGCTTGCATGGTTGGTACTGAACGGTCGGTTCTAAGATTGCAACTAAGATTTTTTCCCAACTTTAAATTCCATAGTTTTGTTTAGAATTGGTTCATTTTAGCCTTCCCTTCAAATGAGAAATTTCCATCCTTATTGATGCCCATCCTTCTTCAAAAAACTTCTTCACTTGTACTTGCACATGCAACAAACACATTAAAGAAAACATTTCTTGCATAATGCTCTTTACTCCATTCCTTTGCATTGCTACATTATTTGTTGTTCTCACAATCTCTATTAGTTTAATGGACTTCAAGATGCCCATTATCAACCTTTTCTTGGCTTGGATCCTTCCTTTTCATCATTTCTTAATTGCAAAAAACTATTGTTTTCCTAAATCATATTATCTTTAAGAACATCCTCAAGAAACTATTTCTAACCCTACTTTGTTTTATTGCTTTTTGATCCTTCATGAAACTTATCAATGAGTCATTTACCCTGTTTTTGACTTTCAAGATGATTACTATTCTACAAACTTATATATTCTTCTTCAATACCATGATTATGGAATGATGATGAACTAAAATTTTCTCCTTGGCCATCAATATTGCTTCAACTTTATTATCTTGCATAAGAAATCCTTGAAAATCTTCATTCTCAAGATGCTTAGATATATTTTTCAGAAATGTTTCATTTTCAAAAAATCTTGAAAACTATTTAAATTCTTGTAAATCTTCACTATATGCAATATGCACATGACTTTCCCAATCCCTTATATAGCTAGTATATGCATCATTTCTTTATGCAAAAATTAACCAGATCTACGGATGAATAGACTAACCATCATTGGAAAAAGGTAGAGGGGAAAAGTCTGTATTACCATTGACAAGGAAGGGTTGAAATTTTAGCATCTTCCAAGTTCCTTCTAGTTATGGATTTTGTCAAAATGCAAATCTAGCTTTTCATTTCATAGATAACTGCAAGTGGTTGTTGCAAGAACTTTCTTAGGTTGTCCACTTCCCAACCCATTCCATTAAGCATCTTCTATGCTTCAAATTTATAGGGATTGTTCTAAACAACATTTCCAATGGAATCATGGCCCACCCTAAACATTTGTCCATACACATGTTGTTGAGCCTTGGATATTGAGGATTAGAATATTTTTGTTGAATGGCTAGGCATAACATCTAATAGAAATAATTTGACCTCCACAACCATTAATATAAGTTGTATTTCTGTGTTGCGCAATAGGGATCGATAGTTGGCCATATCTCCCCTTTGATAGCTTGTGGAATGTAAGTGGTAGATAGAAGGGTGGACTAGTCGGTGTGGATGTCGGATTGCTACGAAGCCTTGGGAATGGCTAAATAGCTCCGTGGGATGCCTTGCTAGGCCTTTGTATCACTTGTTAGTGCTTGTTTTTTATGGTGGATTCCCTAGCTAAGGTTTGTGAAGCATTGAAGTGTCCTTACTTGGTTGAATTGTAGAGACTTGTTGTACCATCTTGAGATGAGCTAAGGTACAATACATTATCTTCATTTGTGTAACATATGAAGTGATGACTATTGCTATCCTAAATTTATGTGCTCCAACACAGAGAATCATATTGGTTTCCCATTGTTATGATTTGTTTCATGGTTGTTTCAATGAGCTCATATGTTGGGACAAACAAGTTGAAATGTTATGTATTTTAGCATGCCTAGATGGAACTAGAAATCATATTTATTATGAAATTATTTATGCACTCATAGATTAGATAACAAAAGAGAGGAATTGCAAGATCTCCCCTTAACAGTCATTGGGATAGCGAGTAATATTTTATGTGTGAAGGAGACTTACCTCATACAACAGTTTGATTGTGATTCGTTGCTAGCTCATTTGTCCAACTTTCTTTAATAAAGTATAAATCTTGTAGCTTGACACAATTGTGGCATATTAACATGACATTGTTTACATATTTCCTTGCATGTTAAAGCAATTTAACAACAAGTAGAATAGGGGAATATTTGCATTTGGTGTCAGGAAATTGTTTTATGCGTTCTCACCCATACCATCAATGTAATAAGATTATGTAATGAATTATCTCTCACCATTTATTTTAGGAGTAACCTATGGTACTTCAAGAACTCTATCCATCACGTCTACAATTTTAACTTCTCCAAGTAGTATCTTATCAAATACTCAATCCACTTTTGCATTATCCCTTTTTGGGAAGATGTAAAGTTATACTACAATTGCCACCTCATCTCCATTTGTGTTGTGTATTTATACTATCTCATCTTATATTTCTAGTTCAATATAGTGATAAATGGGGATGGCCAATATTTGTTTCCCAATATTCTGATGTAGGGTGACATCATAGTGATGTTAAGCATCATCTTGAGGAAGGATCGATCGACCCTTCCTCAAATGTGCACCTAGTGTCAAGCATCATCTAAAGGAAGGATCAGATGACCCTTCCTCAAATGTGGACAAATTGGGCCAAGTATCATCTAGAGGAAGGATCGTCTGACCCTTCCTTTAATGTTGAGTGTAGATCAAGCATCATCTAGAAGAAGTATCAACTGAACCTTTATCAAATGTGGAGCTCGAGTTTAAACATCATCTAGAAGAAGGATAGTTCGAACCTTCCTCAAATGTGTACCCCGTGTCAAACATTATTTGGAAGAAGAATCAACCGACCCTTTCTCAAATATGGTAGCTAGGAAACCTATCATCTAAAGGAAATATCTACCGACCCTTCTAAAATATGGTATCTAGGAAATGTATCATCTTGAGGAAGGATCAATTGACCCTTCCTCAAATGTTGACCCCAAGGCAAAAATCATGGAGAGGAAGGATCGACCAATCCTTCCTTAAATGTGGATCATTTAAGTATCATCTAGAGGAAGGATTAGCCCATCCTTAATCAAATTTGGAAGGAAGGATCAACCAACCCTTTCTCAAATATGGTATCTAGGAAACCTATAAGCTAGATGAAGGATTTACTAATATCTCCTTAAATAAGGTAACCCAGAAACATATCTCATATAATAAGGATTAATTGACCCTTCCTCAAATACCATAACCAACAAATATATATAGAGGAAAGATAGGTCTACCCTTCCCCAAATAAAGTATCCTAGAAACCTATCACCTAGATGAACTATTGACTAATCATTACTCAAATACAATACCCATAACTTTAACATCTAGAAGAATGATCCTCCGACTCTTCCTAAAAAAACGGTAGCTCAAAAACATATCATCTATTGCAAGGAATATTGCTGTTCAAAATTGTGTATTTCAAAAGTTTTATTACATTTAATGATGAGAGGTATTAAGAAATTCAGAGAAGTGAATGAAAATTCAAAAAGAAAAATTACATTGAATTCTCTTATAGGTAATTCCACTATTTCATATAAAAGAGAAATGAAAAAGATAACATCATTTATAATGAAATTTGATACATTAGAAGTGTGTCAAAATGCACAATGAAAATGTTGTAGAAGAAAAATGAGTACCTCTTTCAAAGAGCATTTCTAGATGGTGATTTGAAGGAAGTTAATGGAAATAGTAGATTGTAGAAATCAAGGACAAATATTATTGCAATAGATTCCCGTATTAATAAGACCATGGAGAAAAATTCAGATACTGCTCCACATTTAACACTTGCAATAAATCAAAATGCAATAAGGGCACCTCTGGAATTATTTCCATCAAATATGACCCATGTTTTGTTGTGGAAAAAGGCTAATGTTGATATCCGTCATATTGGCCTTCCTTTGGTTTCATCTACTTTTAGCAGAGTAATAAGAAACAAGTTTCTCGATATTAAAATTGCTAAGAACAATTTCTTTGCAAGTTGTAATTATTGTATTTCAATCATTAACAAAGTTAGGGATACCACATATCCAAATGAATTTGAACGTCTACGGACCATTCAGACATCCCATAATCATTACAATGTAAGTTGTCATCATATATACTATGCTCATAGATTAGCTTCAGAGAAGCATTCAAACAATTATTTGAGCATTGTGCATGACAAGATGGATAATTCAAATACTTCCATACCAAGGATTTGTAAAAGAGACACAAAATAGAAAAGACTATTAGTTAAATGGGTTAAAATTCCATTGCCACTTCACTAGTTAAATAACTTAAAAATATTTAAGAACTAATGGTTGATAACTGTGTATATTTGCTTTATAAAAAGGGAACATCAAAGCATCCATTTGTGAAGATTTATTGGAAACTAATTCCTATGGATAATGTTTGTCCTACAAACAAAATTTTATGCAAGCACATGAAATTCTGAATCAGAAATTTCACCCAATACTATTACTACAAATGGATAATTATGCAAATGATAACAAAAATCAATATGTGTTTGTGTTTCTTCCTCTGTTAACAAGAAGGAGGGTGTTTGATATGGTTGATGTTCAATTCCTTCTCATGGGTCACATGCATGAAGGAATAGCCAAGAATGATGGGAAGCTATCAGCAAAATTAAGAAGGAGCGATGTATTTTCTTTGCCAAAGATGATGGACACTTATAGGACATGTGAACATTACAATTCCTATGTCCCATAAATTTTGATTAATGAATTTTTTTATTTCAAAACCTTTGTAGAGACCCACCTTTTGGATGGGATCACCAAAATTGCGAGTATAAAAAAAATGTTACGGTTATGCAATATAAAGCCTCGCTTTGAGATGAAAAGTGGTAATCTCCTATTCATATATGGTGTTTCTTACCTAACAGAAACACAAACTTACCAAAGCGGAAACCCAATATGAAATTAAAAAAATGATTTGAAACATATATCTCATTTCGGAGGAATGTTGTTGAGAATGAAAGGGAACAATATTGGTATCCAAAGATAATTTATTGGGATACTATTTATAAGTAGTTGGGCACTCTATTTCAAAGAATTGATTGCTCTTCATCTAATTTTTGGCCAGTTTCTATGCAAGACAAAGGAAGCAACGAACCTATAAAATCACCTAATGAAGTTATGGAAGAATATTTGAAAGAAAATGTCCCGTAAGTAAGGAATGTTAAGTTGGTCCCCTATGTAGCAATCTTAGTGATGCATTTTATCCCAAAAAAGGATATTATGGAACGACAAATGATTAATATGCAATCGCCTAATGAAGAGTGTACAATATGGTTAGGAAAGGAAAAAAGAAATGTTTACCGAGATTTGAAGGGTACTATTGAGTCTTATAAAGTGGAGGTTCAATACAGGATTCCAACATGAACACCAAAGGATCTCAAAGAATTATATAGAAACTACTTAAATAGAAATAAGCAATGGGTTATTGGTTCAGGGGGAAATATGATCATTGATGTTAATAGCATCATTTGATCATGGTCACTAAGGGTAGGATAGGCAGGAAGAAAAATAAAAATAAACCAGAAGGGCCTTGTTGCAGTTAAGGTGCAACAAGAACATATGGAGCACAATGTTGAGAGTGGAAGTGATGATGACATGGATAGAAGTTGAATTGGATTTATAATTTGACTGAGAATATTTCAATTATTTTATTTTTGTGCATACAAATATGTTAATGTGTGGAGTAGGGGCATGTTTGTATATCAACTATTTGCATTAATTTCACCTCCGATACACTCCTAGATGAGGCTCAAACTCAAAAGTAGAATATATGGTGCTATGTATCCCACACTTCTGTGGCAATGAACATGGGGTAAAAAAAAATCAAGTAATGGGAGACTTGAAAATGGCCATTGATTAGGAAAACTGTTAGGATTAGTTAATAATCCTCCCTTGTCCACTATAGTCCTTTTGTCAGTTTACTAGCTTAGGATGATGTTATTGCTACATTAGTTCCTTGGAGATGTTATATGGGGCCCACTATCCAATTGATGTGCCCTCGTGCATGAGTTGAGGATCTCCAGAGACCATTCCATAGATTTTAGGATCTCACTCTAAGTTATAGGAGTCTCACCTTCAGTTCACACTCACCAAAGTGGATTCAGGCTCCGAGACCACCTTTAGTTAGGTAATGCACCTCCTTTGCATGATTTTAGGGTAAAGGCACCCATACACACCTACCAAAGGCCAATTAACTGATTATTAATTGTTTCGGTTGTTCGAAGTTGCACTAGTGTGACTTTCAATGGTGATTTTTCCTATGCTAATCAAGTCTTAGTCAAGGATTCGAATCATCCTTGGCTAATTCGAATTCCCTCCATTGTATTATATTGTGTTATTACACATATTAATGATTATTTTCATCAGTTTATGCTGTCAAATTTGTGCTTCTTGTTTGATTAATTTCACACTGCATTTTATCACTTTTTACACTGCAATTTATTACTTTTTACACTACCATTCATCATCCTTCATAACATTTTACTTGTAAGGTATTATTCATCCTGACGATCTCCTATAATTGATAATTTTACATGGTATCAGGCCTCCATAGAGCTGGTTTATCTTCGATTTGAGATTTTTATGTAGGTTTTGAGAAATTTTTAGTAAAAATTGCGTTGCTCCTACATCTACAAAATGGAGAATTCAACTCCCTTGACACCAAGAATCCTCACACCTTTCAATTATTTGGATTGGAGGGAAGATATGTAGATAGTCTTGCGCAAAAAGGGTCTATATAGGGTCACAATGGGCAAGGAGGGTGAACCACAGGAAGCTATTGAGAAATCGATGTACTTGAACAAGCTCAATGAAGCTTTTGGTTTTACGTGTATTCATATATCCGAAGAATTGTTCTTCCATCTTTATGCCTTAAAAACCCTAAGGGAGGTATGGATGAAGCTCGAATATTTGTTTGGAAATCAAGATGAGATGAGAGGCCACATTTTTGAGAATGGATTAATTGCTTTTCAACTCAGCAATTTTCAAACATTTCAATAGTTCTTCACCAAATTCAAGTCTTTGGTCATGCACTGCAAAAATTGTGGAATTGAAAAAAAATATGAGTAATTGGTGCTATCAATTCTGAGTAGGCTTGGCCATGAATTGTCAATTTTTGTTTCCACCTTCCACTCTAGGAGACTTTCAACCCCAAACTGGCGAATTGCTTCTCTTAATGCATTCACTAAATCTTTGATCCAAGAACAATATAAACTGATCCAAATGGGAGCCTTGCAAGCCTCCAATAATCATGCTCTTTTGGTTGGGGGTTCAAAGAATAAGAATTCCAAAGAGAAGCAAAAGGGAAAGAACAAGAAAACTTCTGAATTTGAATCAAAGGACAAGCTTGATCCATCAGATGGAGCCTCAGGTTCCAAGAAGGATGAACATAATAGGTTTGAAAAGACCAAGTGTACCTATTGCAATAAAGGAAGCCATCCAGAGAATTTATGTATAAAGAAAATATAGATAAAATGGAAAAAATTCTTGAGAAGAACCATAACACCCTCCCAAAAGGCACAAGGAAGACTGATTCTGGAAGCAAGACAGACGATCATGAGAGATGCCATGCATTGTGTTGATGTATTTGTAACTTTGGAATGTATTCACCTATGTATCTTATGTCTTGTACCCCGATGTTTATTCCGAGAAATGTCCATAATGTATTTGAATCATGTCATAACCCGATGTTCCTATCCGGAGGTTCTATAATGTAAATAGTCATGTCAAGTCATTGTGGGTAACCCTCCTATTGTTCAATGGTTAAAGTCCCTGCAGTTCTGGGGAACTAGGGTTATTACACTCTCCTAGAGAAGTCGGCCCTAGTAGGGTTTAGTCAAGTCGAGAATTATTATAAATAGAGAGATAACCTCTCTATTTATCACACACTCACTCACACTCAGTTGTAGCGCATAACTGAGGAAGAAGAAGACACTGGGGCTAGGAAGAAAGAGGTTACTGCTATCGGGAGATCATCTTACTGTTTTGGGGCTTTGTTATTTGGTGATGATTCTATCTCTGAGGAAGTTGCGGGGTTTTCTCCATTTATGGTTTCCCCAAGAAAAAACACCGTGTTCTTTGTTTCTTGTGTTTGATTGCTGTGCTTGTAATTCTCTAAGTTAAAGATCCTAATAATGCTAGCTTAATGTTAAAAATCTAATATGGTATCAGAGCTAACCTGAGAAGAAGACACTGTGCAACTACGGGAACTAGGGATTCCTACTTTGTGGATATCTCTCCACATATTTTCAACAAAAGAAGGTTGGAATAACTCTCCTCCCTAGGGCGTATCTTTCTGTCGAAACAGAATCCAATTCTGAGGTTTTTCAGTTTTGGACCTGACACTCCTGCTAGAAATTAGGGCTTTCCACAGAAGTGGAATTTTTCAATGAGCCCAGGACTAGATTGATCTCCTCCCCAAAATTGAAGTTTAAAGATCAAGATGAAAGAATTTGGTTGGACAGAACTCCAAAAAAGCAAAACCCTAATCTGCTCCTGAACCAACACTACAGAATTTCATCTCCAAATCCAGATCCGACATCTTCAACTTGGTAAGATATAAATCTTTTGTATTTCCGTTTGAGGTTCTCAGTTAAGATGTCTCATCATACCAAGCTTGATGAAAAGCTTGAGGGAGCTGATAGATTCTAAGCTTGGAAGTATAGGATCTCCCTGGTCTTGGAAGAAAATGAGTTGGACTCCTACATCCATGAGGAGATTCCAGTTTCAGAGGGAGATGAGGCTAAGGCCTTGTAGCAGGGATTTCTCCCTTGCTACAGGGAAGGAATGGCTATCTTCCATCTATAGGATGGAAGGATAGGTTCCTGGTGGTGAATGCAGAAAATAAACAGAAAAGAAATAAAGAACAACCAAAGAAAGAAGAGATGGAAACCCCTTTGCAAACAAGGTTAGGGTTTAGCTCCAACAGCCTACAAAAACATGTTAGAAACTTGCAAACAAACAATGGAAACCTACAAGCAAAGATGGGTTAGATAAAATCAAATAAACAAAAAAAAACAACAAATTATACCTTCTCTTGGTGGAATGGGCCACCATGCCCTAGCTGGGAGAAGCACCTCTCTTGGCAATGGGGGAGCTATGGCTCAATGGGAGGATGGATGAGAGGGAGTGTGGGTGGCTTGAGAGACAAATGGTCTCAAGGCATCCACTCGGGCAGCATAACAGTATGCAAGGGAGAAATGATTTGAGAGTGACCCCCACCCCTCTATTTATAGTTTTTTTGGGGCTTTTTAGGGTTTTAAGCCCTTGGTTGGGGCTTTAGCCCCTTTTTTGGGATTTTATCCCCTTCTGCCTTATATTTAGCTTCTTTTGGGGTTTTTAGCTCATTTGAGGGGTTTTAGCCCTTTTTTGGAGGCTTTAGCGCCTAGGAGAGCTATTTAGGTTCTTTTTATGGGTTTTCAAGCCCTTTTGCTCATTCTTAATCCTTTTTGAGGGTGTGGGGGTCCAATGGGGTGAAATGAGGGTCGTGCATGGGTGTCCTTGGGTGGTGTAGGCCATGCAGAGCTAAGTGAGGGATTTTCTGGGTTAACAGATTGCCCCTTGATGTGTGAGGGAAGGAGCTCATCGTATGGACAACGGACATCATAGGATTTTCTGCAGAGAGGTGGTGCTTCCGGGGCTAGGGCATGGTGGCTTTTGGTTTTTGTATTAATATGGTTCCCATCAATGGGTGAGATACAAATAATGTGTGACATGTATATGGATGAGGTGGGCATCCCCATGCTTGTGACAATGTCAAAAGAATAATGTGATCTATGCTCTATAATACAAGAGTCGATCATGTACAATTGATGATACATAGTGGTTGCCTCAATGAGAGGATAAATACAATACTGATATGAAGAACTGCTACATTGGACCCATGGCATTCTCATGGAATGCTATATCTTCATGACTGATAACCTGCTGGATCTGGGATGGTACATAGCTGTATGGACTCACTGATTGAGAGTCAGAGTCTCTGTGGTACAAGTGTGTTGCATCAATCATAAATCTATATAGAAGCACTGCTGGGGCTTCTGAACACTGTATCCAACGCAACTCGGAAATCACAAGGGACATAAACCTGTTTAGTTCCCTTGAATAGACTCATCAATGTGCTAGAGTTAGGTGATCTGGGGTCTTCAACCAAATACTGCACGGACCAATACCCTGTACGAATCTCAATGGTGCGATGATGTAGCTGGATTCGAGCACGTGAGAAACAACCATCTCGAGAAGCATTAAGGACTCCTCTCATGTGGTCCAAGGAACTCATAAATGAGGTTAATGAAACCAAGATACAGGGACCTTTGGGTCTATCCTCTGGAGTATGTGTGTTGTCGTCGACAGAGGGAGACCTACCCCTGGTCAAGGCAATGGTGTTTCCTTGACTAGAAGAGCGAGGGAGATAACCGAAAGGGGTGAGACAATCTGTGGACTGACCCAATGGATGGGGGGGGAGGGAAAGAGTTGAACAGGGGCAGGGGGAGTGTAGTAGACTCAAAATTCCTTTGTTTAGAGTATGGCGATAGGGCGGACCAGCCAATGAATGACACTAACTCATGGGAATGGGATCATAGGTGTAATACCGGGAATGTCACTACAGATGGGAAATACTTGGGTGAGGTAGATACTTTTGGTACCGATGGGATCCAAGGAAGACACATTGCAGAGTAATTTGAAGAAAGGCCACCCAAATTGGGAATGCTGCCAAATTGTTATCTGGGGTGGTGTCTAAAGACACCGTTGTGGTACGATCTCGTGGATTTTTGGCGAGCCCTAGAAAGTAAATGCTCGATGGTACTTTCAATTTTAGAGAGTTTGAAAGCACGAAGAAGACTCCAATGGGGGCTCTTTTTTGTTGGTAGTCTCTTGTGCCCGAAAAAGGATAAAAGTATACATAGGAGAGCTCGCCCATCCTGTAGGGGATGAGAGACTTCTGTACTGTTGGTAGTCCAATCAGGCCGGAAAAGGTTAAACCTATATTGACTGGACGGTCATTCAGATACTTTTACGAGCATGAACGAAACCAAGTTTGCTCGATTATATTTTCTTGATGAGAAGGCTGGAAAAGAGCTTAATGACAACCCATGGTGAGATTTTTCGTAAAGTGCGGCCCCTTTGCCCAAGAAAGCATAAAAGTATGCAGAGGGGAACGATCTTGGCTTGAATAATCCCAGGTGGTCCTTTTCATTTGATGGTATACATAGTCCGCAAAAGGAGATAAACGATACAATGTAGATGCCCTTTCCTATACTGTAACGAGCGGGAAAGGATAGCTGCACTCGACAATCTTTTATTTATTTTAGGAGTTAGAAAAGAGCTTAAACGAAACTCTAGTATGGTCAACCGATTGCGGTGGCACAGGCGGTGCCCCATGTCGGGATGGTGGACAGTGGTACAAAGGTCATCTGCATAGTATGGATGGAGCAGGTGTCTCTCAAACATACCAATACATGCACGGGATAGATCGCGGCAGAGGCATGCAATTCGGTGCAGTAGAGGCATGCAAACCAAGGTGGCTCTCGAACAGAGGTTAGGAGAGTCGTGTGTGAATTGTGGTGGAAGGACTTGACTACATGTGATGTGAGTGTAAGTCTGGAGGCAGTTATATGCCAAATGCATGCAAAGGAAATGATCCGTTCTCTGGATGATGGTCTGGAGCTCCGCATAAGGTGCGGTGGACGGAGTAACAATTATGTGTAAAAAAAAATGATGTTCCTTACGGGAGGTGGCTCAAAAACCCGCATGCGTAGTGGTATGAAAGAGTGATGCAAGTACAGGTCCACAGACACTTGCATCACCATGCTGTGGCTCATAAATCGAGGTAACTTTCAGGAAGCACTCCTGAAATTTGTTTGTTAAACATGACACAATGGTCTCAATTTGAGCCCCCGGAGGTGTGAGAGGTGTCTCGAACTGGTTTCGGGTGACTTTGGATTAGCAGCTAATGGTGCTACCCCCAAATAGGGGTCTTTGATTTGTGGTAAAAACATTGCAAAACAAAAAAGGGAAAAAACTACGCTATCAGGGACTCATAGTGGTTATATCAGGCATAGACTCTGTTGGGGTGGAGCCCGTTGCGCTGCTTCTTCAAGAGTTGACCGTCTGAGTCAGCGAAGAGGTATGCCCCCTTGCCGAGACGAAGGTCATTGGTAAGGAGGGATGACAGAATCTGGTCTTTTATGGGAAGAAGCGATTCCACACTATGGGTTAAATGGAATGGGGTAAAACCGAAGGCGGTCTTACATATATCTTCGTTATCGCGTAAGTGGTGCCGAGATAGGTCAGGTGGATCTTTCACAGCTGACGAGACAGAAGGGAAACTGATGCTAGAGATCATGCAAATGGTATTGGTTGTGGTTTTTGTGTCTTTGCCCCTAATCTCTGTTGGAGGAAGAGGGGCAGGCTTGGAGACAGGAGGAGTCTTTGATGGACCTGGAGGTAGGTACAAAATCATCTCAATTGGATGGACATGAGTCAACACATCCTGGGGCCTTAGAGGTAGGGTAGGTGGTTCAAGGTACCACACAGGATCTCCCAGTGTGAAATCTTGTAGATTGATGGTTGCCAAGGAAAACTTACTCATGATACCAGATGGTAGGAAAAGGAAAAGGAAAAGAAAAAGGAAAAGGATCATTTTGAGTGGGAATGAACCCCACTGTTTCCCTAGTAACTGAGGTTGAGGTTGCAGCTGTGGCTGGGGAAACAACAGAAGAGACAGGTCTGATGGACCGTTGATGATGGTGGAGACAAGAGGGTCTGTAGAACTGGACATCATGTAAAATGACATGGTGTCCGAAGAAGGAGGTGGGGGGTGAACTTCTTCAATCAGAGTGATCTCAGATTCAAGGGAATGTTGTTGAAGGTTGGCTAGAGCCATTCTGAACTTGGACAAGTCTTGGCAGTGGTGAGAATAGTGTCCATACAATCCGCAAAGGGTGCAAGCATGGTTTGTTCTCAATGACTTGTTTCTCATTATGGCAGGCTTGGAAGTTCAACCATGGGGAGGTTTTCGGTTATATCCATGGCATCCAAATGCGTGCAGATTATAGGAATCTTAGGGAAGTTCTAAGTTGGATGGCCCTATTCTTCGTAGACGGCGCAAGGCGGGATCTGTCGAGGTTCAGCGGTAGCTTTCACATTTTTTCCCTTGGCCCTTTTTGGGTGGGGTGGTGCGGGTGCGGGTGCGGTGGTTGGTTTTTGTGGGCCGGGTGGATGGTGAGACTCAACTGCAATGGGTTACATGGGTGTTAAGACTACTTGAGGCATTGGTGGTTGAGCTGGTGGATCAAGATACCATACATGAATTCCCAATGTAAGGTTGGGTAAGTTTAAGGTGGTCATTACTGGCTTGCTCATGACACCAGGCCGGGGAAAGAGGAAGGGAATTGTGTGGACTAGAGAGGAGCCTAGATAACTCCCTGATGGTTGTATGTGGGGATGAGGTTGTGGTTGCGGCTGCACATAATGCTGCGGCTGTGGATGATGTTGCGGCTACTGTTGATGTTGCGGTTGCGGACGGTGTTGTGGTTGTGGTTGGGGCTGTGGCTGCGGTTGTTGTTTGGGTGCAGCTGTGCTGGATTAGAGAATGCACAAGTCCACAGTCTCGTTTGGTGTCGGTGGTGGTGACACTAAGGGGAAAGAAGCCATCATGGTGGTATCGATAAACAACCCAGGGCCCACATTCAACAATGGGGAGGCTGGTATGTGGTCAACCATGGTGTTGACCTCAGGGATAACATTGGCATGTGTGGTCATCCCTTGCAGATCAATGGTGTTGATCGTAGGGATAACATTGGCGGGTGTCGTTAGCCCTTGTGGATCGTGATAAGCCAGTTGGTCAATTGTCACGATTTTCCCTTCATGGGGAAACATCATGAGATGGAAGACGGTTGATGCTACGACTCTCATGGCATACATATAACTTCTTCCAAGGAGAAGGTTATAGTCCAATTGAGCATTGACAACCTCTATGTCAATAAAAACTGTCTTCCTAGCTAATGTGATGGGGACATGGGGGAGGATTCCTTTGTCTTTAGTGGGATGGAAATCATAAGCCCACAGAGTTGTGGAGGATGGATTGGGGACGTTCGGATGCGACGTCCTTTGCTATAGGTGGGAGCAAGGTTTTGAGGAACCAATCCAGGAAGATCCTGTCATCAAGTTGGATCTTACACAAACTACGGTGTCGCCGCCACTCATGGATGTGGTCAGTTATGTGGGTCGTAGTATTTTGGCAGCAAGATAACAAGATCTCCACCCCTTCGTCATATCTGATGGGGAGTTGGAAATATTGCAGGAACATGAAAGCCAGGGAGTTGAAATTTGGGTACTTGGCTTGTGGTAGCTCAATGTACCACTTGGCTGCAACACCTGTGAGGGTGCGTTGAAATAGTATTATCCTGATCAAATCATCTACGATGCTGTTTGATGAGCACCATAGATAAAACATCATGATGTGGTTTTGAGGGCACTCCCCTTCCTTCCCTTCAAACTTGGGAATGTCTGAGGGAAGTTTGGTTGGCATCGGAGGCCAAAAAGTTTGATGGCAGATAGGGTCATTTGTTAACCAAGCCAAATCAGACAAGTTGAGATGTGCCATGAAAGGAATGTTTGAACCCAGGTTGATGTGAGATAGGGCAGCCATAGTGGTGGGGTTTGCAAGTGCATAATGCACCTGCATAGATGGGGGTACTTGTGGCACCATTGTAGATGGGCCAGTGACCCCAAGTGTGGTGGGAGGGATAGCGTGGGTGGAAGGGCCACTGCCCCCATGTATGACAGGAGGGGCAGTGTAGGTGGAAGGGCCACTACCCCCATGTGTTGCAGGTGGGACAACTTGGGTGGTGGTAGCTGACTTATGACGGTTTGCATGACCATCCTGGGGTCACATGCAGGGTTGTTGGTGATAGTTTGTGGTGTGGACATGGGTCCACTAGCAATTGCTATGTCGAAAAATGGATCCGGGTTTGCACCAGCCATGGGGCTTGATGGTGCAGTGTGTAAGTCTGGTTCATACTGATATGGGTTTGAATCTGAATCAGAGGCTGTGTGGCCTTTTGATGGTGTGGTAGGTCGCCGAGAATGGTCTCGACGATGTCGATTTAATGACCCGAACTATGGTGGTTCTCCTCTTAGGTGTGAGCAAGATCATGATGGATAAATTGTGTTAAATTTGAATGTCAAACTGGTGGTAATGATTATTGTACCCTGGTTTCAATGGCTTCCTATTGGCTGCAGGTGGTCACTGGGCCACCAAGACTGCCAAAAGACAGCGCTTGGCTTTTTCCTCATGGGCGTGCTACTCAATCGGTGGGGGTCGTTGCCTGTTTCGCTTGGCAATTCCTCTCAGCGGTCAGCTACTTTGGGGTTCCCATGGTACTCCTCACAATGAGTTTCTGGGCTGAGCCCAAGTACTTCCCACGGTTAAGGCAGTCAGGGACTTATGTCCTCAAAGACTATAGATTTTTCACTTAGTGTAAATTTGTAAATTTTACTGGCTCACTTAGCATCATGAACTGAGTTGGGTTGATTTATATGGTATGGTGTGTATCTCTTTTGTTTTTCTGTTATATGGTGGCTGCAAATGGTTTATGAATATTCCGCAGACTTCATAACATTTTGGTTGAAAGCAGTCAATAGTAATCAGAAATTGTTTAGTCATGTACCATTTGTAATCTTGAATCGCGATAGCCTGACTAGGTGACTACCTTACACCTATATTCTTCTTCAACCAGGAGAAGGTGATGGGATCTCAACACAATGGGACTAAGCCCATCCATAGATCCACATAATCACCCTCTGGATGCAAGGTTGCTCAACAGGGAGGACACTGAGCACTGTGAGAAGCCCTCCTTCTCCACCCCCTCTACCTTCCAAGTCACCCGTTTTAAGTGGCTTCGAACAATATTAGGTGACGTGCCTATTACTATACGAGCTGTGCCCTTCTTCTTATCCCAGAATACCCCAAAGGGTGATGACTGGGTAGAGGAGGAAGGGTTAATCAAGATTGTTGATTTTAAGTGAATTTTAGTCAAACTATGTTCATTAACCCATTAAGTATTAATTTACACTTTGATTTACACTTTGTTCTGTAAATGAAATGGACATAAACATAAATAAAAGCAATTCGGATGGACAGAGGCGGCTGAGCCGCACCGACAGTCCTTAACTATTAAAAAATTGAATTCTGAGTGACAGATTGCACTTTTCAGGTCAAATGTGGCGAGGGGGTCACCAATTTTTTTCAGAAACAGGCGAGGGGGTCGCTCAGATTTTGCAGAGAGAAGCAGGATGACTTCTAGAAGGGGGTCACACCTGTGAGGTCCAAATGAGCGACCTGGTCCCCTTTCTGGGCCCGATAAGAGCGACCGGCTCTGGAAACATAATTTTTTTTGACCGTGAGTTAGATCCGGCTGACAGTAACCTGTACTGTGACCAAATGGACTCATATTTTCCTTGTGGAGGCTCAACAGTAATTGAAAATGTAAACAAACAAGAATCTAAGCTATATTTAATAGAAATTTAAACTAGGTTAACAGAACAGAAATAAAAACTAAAATTTTGAAAAATAAACCCAGGGATCTTGTGGGATCGACTTGGTATGGTCGCCAGTTTTGTAGCAGGGATTTCACCCTTGCTACAGGGTAGGAATGGATACCTTCTGTCTATAAGATGGAAGGATAGGTTCCTGGTGGTGAATGCAAAAAATAAATAGAAACGAAATAAAGAAAAACCAAAGAAAGAAGAGATGGAAACCCCTCTGCAAACACGGTTAGGGTTTAGCTCCAACATCCTGCAAGAACAAGTTAGAAACCTGCAAACAAACAATGGAAACCTGCAAGCAAATATGGGTTAGATAAAATCAAATAAACAAAAAAAAACAACAAATTATACCTTCTCTTAGTGGAATGGGCCACCATGCCCTAGCTGGGAGAAGCACCTCTCTTGGCAATGGGGGAGCTATGGCACAATGGGAGGATGGATGAGAGGGAGTGTGGGTGGCTTGAGAGACAAATGGTCTCAAGGCATCCACTCAGGCAGCATAAAAGTATGCAAGGGAGAAGTGATTTGAGAGTGACCCCCACCCTTTATTTATAGCTTTTTTGGGGCTTTTTAGGGTTTTAAGCCCTTGGTTGGGGCTTTAGCCCCTTTTTTGGGATTTTAGCCCCTTTTTCCCTATCTTTAGCTCCTTTTGGGGTTTTTAGCTCCTTTGAGGGGTCTAGACCCCTTATTGGAGGCTTTAGCCCTTAGGAGAGCTATTTAGGCTCTTTTTAGGGGTTTTAAGCCCTTTTGCTCATTCTTAAGCCTTTTTGAGGGTGTGGGGGTCCAATGGGGTGAAATGAGGGTCGTGCATGGGTGTCCTTGGGTGGTGTAGGCCATGTAGAGCCGAGTGAGGGATTTTTTGGGTTAACAGGCATTACATAAGAAGAAATTGGTTATGGCAAAGAGGATTATTGCTGATTCAATCAAGGATCACCTCATACCATAGGTGTCCTCCCTAAAGGCACCTAAAGCTATGTTTGATGCACTAACCAAATTGTTTGAAGGGAAGAGCATAAACTGGAAGATGACTCTGAGAAACCAACTGAAGAATGTAAAGCTCCAGAATTCAGAAACCATCCAGTTTTACTTTACAAGGGTTTCTCAGACCAAGGAACAACTTGAAGCAGTAGATGAAGAAGTAGAAAATGCAGAGATTGTAATGACCACCTTGAATGGTCTCCCTATATCATGGGATTCCTTTATTCAAGGAATATGTGCCAGAAAGAAGTTAGTCAAGTTCAAGAAACTTTGGGAAGAATGCTCACAAGAAGAAGCTCGGATAGCAGCTCGATAAGAAAAGATGGGAAGTGAAGATCAAGCTCTCACAGTACAATCCAAGAAAACCAGATCTAGCCACCATAGAAGTAAGTACTGTCATCAAAGGAATAACTCTAGAAAGCCTAGATATTTGTCTAAGTACATTTTCTATACATGTGATGAAAGAGGACACTTTGCTAGAGATTGTCCTAGAAAAAAAAGTAGCTCTCACAAGAAGAAGAGAAATAAGAGAAGGCATCATGCTCATGCTGTAGAGGATGATGAAACATCCACAAAGAGAAACAGACAAGTCAGTGATGATTCTTCAAGTGATGAAGATAATGTTCTGATTTTCGCTCTCACGGGAACTATCACACATGGTAGTAATGATTGGCTTATAGACAGTGGTTCTTCCAAACATATGATAGGATTCAAGGAATCCTTTGTGAAACTATCTAAACATGAATCACCTCACAAGGTGAAACTCGGAGATAACTACCAATATCCAATAAAAGGTAGTGGTGAATCCTCATATAAGCTAGACTCTAGAAAGTCTATCAAAATGAAAGATGTATTGTTTTTACCTGGACTAAAGAAGAACCTCCTCTCCATATCTGTATTGGATGCAAAAGGAATGAGGGTTGCATTTGTAGATGGCCAAGTCCTCATGTGGCCAAAGGGAAAGTCTTTCGATGATGCAGTAGTGATTATGGAACAAGAAGGAGGAGTATACAAATTGAAGGGCCAACCAGAACAAGCTTTGGTTCATGACTCTGTAGAACCAAATGAGCTTTGGCATAGAATGCTTGCACATGTGCATTACAGAGCACTACCACTTGTAAGCAAAGTTGTTGAAGGTCTCCCAGAAATGCAGACAAAACATGAAGGAGTATGCAAAGGATGTGCGAAAGGGAAGAACACAAAGAACAAATTTCCAAATAGCGAGATCAAGGCAAAAGGAATCTTGGAAATAATCCACTCCGATGTATGCGGTCCAATGTCATATAGTACACTAAGCGGGTATGCATACTATGTTTCTTTTATTAATGATTTTTCTAGAAAGGCATGGATATACTTTATGAATAACAAAGATGTAGTATTCAACAAGTTCAAGGAATTCAAAGCCTTGATCGACAACCACACTGAAAACAATATCAATACCTTTCAATTAGATAATGGTGGAGAATTCAATTCAAATGAATTCAAATAATTATGCAAAGACTAGGGGATTAAGAGGGATTTGTCCACTCCCTATAATCCACAACAGAATGGGATTGCAGAAAGGAAGAATAGAACTATTATGGAAGCTGCAAGAGTAATGCTTCATGATCAAGATCTTCCTATGCATCTATGGGCAGAAGCTGCCAGAACAGCGATGTACGTACATAACCATACTCCACACAGAGTACTTGAGAACAAGACTCCTGAAGAAGTCTTCTCTGGAAAGAAACCAGAAGTCAGACATCTCAGAATATTCTGATGTCCTGTATACATACACATTCTGAAAGAAAAGAGGACAAAGTTAGATCCTTCAGGAAAGAATGGTATATTTGTGGGACACTCTGAAAGCTCGAAGGCTTACAGAATATACTTCCCAGGGTTCAAGAAAATTGACATTAGCCGATGTAACATTTGATGAAGATTCAGCCTACTTCAAATCCAGGAAGAAATCGGCTGAAGAACTTGAAGAAACAAGAGCACCTAGAGTTCATGATACAACCATGAACGAAGAAATTCAAGAAGAAGATCAAGAATTAGAAGAAACTCAAGAACATGTAGATCCACCTTTGGAGAAGAATCCTCATAAGAGGAAACCTGCTTGGGTACGTGAAATTATCCAAGGTGCAGAAAGATATGGAGCTTCAGAAGAAACACCCAGAGGAAGAAAGAGAACTAGTGTTGATGTAATTGTAACTTCGGAATGTATTCACTTGTATTTCTTATGTATTATAACTTGATGTTTATTTTGGGATGTATTGTAATGTACTTGAGTCATGCCATGCCCTGATGTTCCTATCGGGAGTTTCTATAATGTAAACAAGTCATGTCAAGTCAAGGTGGGTAACCCTCCTATTGTCTAAGGTTTAAAGTCCCCGTAGTTTCGGGGCACTAGGGTTATTAGACTCACCTAGTGAAGTCGGCCCTATTTAGGTTTAGTCAAGTCAAGAATTAGTATAAATAGAGAGCTAGCCTCTCTATTTATCACACACTCACTCACACTCAGTTGTAGTGAATAGCTGAGGAAGAGAAAGACATTGGGACAAGGAAGAAAGAGGTTACTGCTGTCAGGAGATCATCTTACTATTTTGGGGCTTTACTTTTTGGTGTTGATTCTATCTCTGAGGAATTTGCAAGGTTTTCTCCATTTATGGTTTCCCCGAGGAAAAACACTGTGTTCATTGTCTCTTGTGTTTGATTGTTGTGCTTGTTGTTCTCTCAGTTAAAGATACTAATGTTATGCTAGCTTAATGTTAAAAATCTAACAACTAGGTCATGCTCCAGTTATGTAGCCTTGCTATATGACATTATTGAAAAAGAACCTTCCAACTATGAAGAAGCAACAGAACGGAAAGAATGGAAGGATGCTATGATCGAAGAGTATCAATCAATCATGAAGAATGATGTTTGGGATGTTGTCCCAAAACCAGGAGGGAAGTCCATTGTAACTTCCAAATGGATCTACAAGATCAAGCATGCTGCAGACGGCAACATAGAGAAATATAAAGAAAGATTTGTTGCTCGTGGCTTCTCCCAGAAAGAAGGAATAGATTATGAAGAACTTTTGCACCTGTAACCAGATACACTTCCATCAGATCAGTACTTGCTCTGGCTGCAGTGATGAAATGGAAGATACACCAGATGGATGTCAATATTACTTTCTTGAATGGTGTAGTAGAAGAGGAAGTATATGTGGAGCAGCCCCTTGGTTTTGAGACACGTGACAGGGAGTCTCATGTGTGTATATTGAAGAAATCCCTGTACGGTTTGAAATATGCACCCAAGACATGGTACAATAGAATTGATGGTTTCCTATCCAGTTTGGGCTTTACCAAGAGTAAAGCAGATTCTAACCTTTACTACAAGGTTGAAGATGGCAATCCAGTGATACTCCTATTGTATGTGGATGATCTGTTTGTAACAGGTATGGATGGGTTGATTGCTGATATGAAGAGGAAACTTGCTGCTGAGTTTGAATTGAAATACTTGGGTGTGATGCATTATTTATTAGGCATGGAGGTGTGGCAGAATGCAGATGGAATCTTCCTTGGACAAGGGAAGTATGCAGTAGAGATTCTGAAGAGATTCAGGATGATGGACTGCAAGGCCATAACCATACCTATGGCATCAAACTTGAAGATATTGAGTGATGCTTCATAAAAAATGGTTGATGCTACAATGTATCATTAGATGATTGGGTCCTTGATGTACCTGACAAACACGAGGCTAGATATTTGCTTTGCTGTGAACACCTTGAGCCAGTTCTTGACAGATCTGAGACATGTTCACTTGGTTGCTGCAAATCATATTCTAAGGTACTTGAAGGGTATAGTTGATTATGGGCTCAAGTATGAAGCAAATCAGAATATTAACCTGGAGGGTTATGTTGATTCATATTGGGCAGGAAGTGCCATCGATAGGAGGAGCACTTTAGGGTGTTGCTTCACTATGGGATCAGGTGTGATCTCTTGGTTTAGCAGGAAGTAATCCTGTGTGGCACTGAGTAAAGCTGAAGTAGAGTATGTCGCAACTTGTTCAGCTAGTTGCGAGGCAGTGTGGCTGAGAAAGCTACTGTCTGATTTATTTGATCTCCAGTTGGATGCTACTTGTATATATTGTGACAACCAGAGTTGTGTGAAGTTGTCAGAGAACCCAGTGTTCCATGACAAGTCGAAGCATATCGAGATCAAGTATCACTATATCAGGGATATGGTGCAGAGAGGAGTAGTGAAGCTCTATTATGTTGCGACGGACGAACAGATAGCTGATGTATTGACGAAGCTATTGGCTAGAGTGAAGTTTGAGTACTTCAAGGAGAAGCTTGTTGTTCTCCAGATTGAGGTTGCCTCCAAGGGGAAATGATGAGACCGAGATCCATTCTGACATGGTGAGAGGATTAGGTTCCTTCCATGGTCAGATGTAAGGGGTAAGACATTCTGTCATGGTGAGAGGATTTAGTTCCTTCCATGTCAGATATGAGTGCTGAGCCATTATGATGTGACTGTAGGATTAGTCCCTACATGATCAGATGTAAGGGATAAATGCCATTCTTGGAATGGAGGCACCTGGTCAGTTACCAGGAATACTTAGTCTGGGACTGAGGGTCGTTCTGATATGACTGTAGGATGTAGTCTTACATGATCAGATGTGAGTGCATGGCCATTCTGATGTGATTGAGGGATGTGTTCCCACTTGATCAGATATAAGGGCTAATGCCATTCTCTGGGAGAATTGAGACACCTGGTAAGTTACCAGGAATCCTCAGTCTGGGACTAAGAGCCATTTCGATGTGGTGTTTTCGAACATGGTCGAATGTAAGTGCAGAGCCATTTCGATGCGGTGTTTTTGAACATGGTTGAATGTAACTGCAGAGCCCTTCCAATGCATTGTTTTCAAACATGGTCAGATGTAAGTGCTGAGCCCTTTCAATGTGGTGTGTTCACACATGGTCGGATATAAGTGCTAAGCCATTCTGGTGCAATGTGTTTACACATGGTCAGATGTGAGTGCTGGGCCTTTTTGACAAGATGAGGTCAGATGTGAGTGCTAGGCATGCCTTTCTGACAAGATGAGGTCAGATGTAAGAGCCGGGTAGGCCATTTTGACTTAGGGTCAGATATAAGTGCTGATGAAGACCTACATGAAGGGTAGGCCTACAACCAGCATGAAAAAGGGCTGGCTCTGTAGAAATTCCTGTGACAAGAAGAATCGAGAGATAGCACCATTCTGAGATAGCACCGATGATGATGATCCAGACTTGATGATGATCCAGATCAAGTGACGATCCAGATGTGATAATGATCCAGATCAAGGGATGATCTAGATGTGATGATGATCCAGATCAAGTGATTATCCAGACTTGATGATGATCCATATTTGATGATGATACAGTGACGATGATCCAACAGTGATGATTTGGTAGTCGTGATGATCCAGATCCCGTGATGAAGAAGACTTGAAGATGAAGAAGACTTGAAGAAGAAGATGACTTGAAGATGAAGAAGACTTGAAGACAAAGAAGACTTGAAGATGAAGATGCCGAGATGATCTAGTCGATACAGAGAAGAAGACTAGTGCTGAAAATTGTGTCGAAAGAATACCTTCCTAGTTAAGAAGGAGTGTTGATCTATTTGTAACTTCGGAATGTATTCACCTATGTATCTTATGTCTTGTACCCCGATGTTTATTCCGGGAAATGTCCATAATGTATTTGAGTCATGCCATGACCCGATGTTCCTATCGGGAGGTTCTATAATGTAAACAAGTCATGTTAAGTCATTGTGGCTAACCCTCCTATTGTTCAAGGGTTAAAGTCCCCGTAGTTCCGGGGTACTAGGGTTATTATACTCTCCAAAGAAGTCAGCCCTAGTAGGGTTTAGTCAAGTCAGGAATTAGTATAAATAGAGAGCTATCCTATCTATTTATCACACACTCACTCACACTTAGTTGTAGCGCATAGCTGAGGAAGAAGAAGACATTAGGGCTAGGAAGAAATAGGTTACTACTGTCGAGAGATCATCTTACTATTTTGGGGCTTTGCTATTTTGTGTTGATTCTATCTCTGAGGAAGTTGCAGGGTTTTCTCCATTTATGGTTTCCCCAAGGAAAAACATTGTGTTCTTTGTTTCTTGTGTTTGATTGATGTGCTTGTTATTCTCTCAGTTAAAGATCCTAATAATGCTAGCTTAATATTAAAAATCTAACAAATTGAAGGCTGGATTTTCAAAATCTCAAGCTTTCGTCATAGATTCTGGAGCCTCCAATCACATGGTTTCCTCTAAAGAGTCATTTTCCTCATTAAATATCATTAATGGTCCAAGTATTCACATGCGAGATGATACTTAGATTAAGGCTCTAGAGAAGCGAACAATACAACTTGAACATGGAGTGTTAAAAAATGTTTTGTAGGTACCTTCTTTAAAACAAACTTGTTATCTATTTACCACATGACACACATTGGTTCGCCAAAGAGAATTGTTTTGAACCTGACACAGTTTAGATATCAGATGTCTCTATTGGGAAGCTAATAGCTAAAGGTGTTGCAAACCATGCCTCCGAAGCATATGAGCTTTCACACTTTTTTCCATACACGGATCTACAACCACTTGAATTGGAAGGTAAATATATTTTATCTATACCATTTGCACATGATAATTTTTCTTGTGACGATTCAGATTCAAAACACAAATATGGGGACCAAGCTGAATTAGATCTTGATATTGAGAATGAAGTTCAAGCAGATCCAGATACAGATCCAGTTCCTACTCCCAATTCAAGGCCTAAATGGGATAAAAAACTCATTGAAGTTGTTGGGAACAATGTTGGGGATCCATCTGACCAAAGGAGAACCATATCTCAATTTCAAGATGAGAAACTTGTGTTGTGTCATAAATATCCACTTCTCCTAAGAGGTGCTATATTCTCCTAGAGAGGTGATACATGTTGGTGGGGTATGATCCACAGTTCTACAAAGAGGCTTGTCATGATCCACCAAGGAAGGTTGCCATGGATGAGGAATATGAGTCACTATAGAACAATCAGACACTTGATCTTATCTCTCTTTCTCCAGAGAGAAGAGACAAAAGTACCTTCCTACAAAGATTCAAAAGGTACAAGTCTCGCTGCAAAAGAAACAACATTTATTTTACTATCTAGCATCATATTGGAAGAAGGTGTAGAGGTTCACATGTACTGTGTCAGGGAACTAGTGCACATAGGGACCATCACACTGCATTATTTCCCTACAAAGGTGCATATTGCAGAATTTTTTCATAAATGTTTTTATGTAGGAGAGATTTGACTATCTTAGGTCTCTACTTGGTGTGAAGGTTTGATTCAGTTCCCTGACTGTTCATTTTGAGGGGGGGGTTTCCTATGATGTTTTCCATGTTTCCTTAGTTTATTGAGCAATTATTTTTTCATTATTATTGTATGGGTGACCTTTGGTCTAAGTTTCTAGATCCCATGTTGTCTAAGTTTAAATTAAGGGGGGGGGGTGTTAGGATTAGTTAATAATCCTCCCTTATCCACCATAGTCTTTTTGTCAGTTTCCTAGCTTAGGATGATGTTGTCACTACATTAGTTCCATGGAGATGTCATATGGGGCCCACTTTTTAGGGTTAACCTTGACTTGGGAATGAGTCAAAGGTGATTTAATTCTAGCACATGTTTTTGGTCCCATGGTATTTGGTGGCCCATGGTATTGTCCCATGTTATTCCATGTAAGGAGGTCTTATATAAGACTTGAGGAGGATCCATTGTAAAGTGGCCTAGAGGTAAGTGGTGGCTAACTCACTTGGCCTGGCTTGGCTGGTTTAGGTCAAGGGATATAATAGATCTATTATGGTGGGTTTTCTCGGTTTTGAGTTTTCCACATAAATATTGTGTCTATCTTTAATTGTTGCTAGTTTATTTTAATTCTCATGCAATTAATTCTATGTATGCTCATTTAAATCCTAATAAATGGTATTAGAGAAAGCTGGTTTGGCATATATTTGTGCTCATTGTATTGTACCTAGTATTTTGAATTAATTATGGGGTGCATGTTTAGTGGAACTTGACACCCTAGCAATATTTTAGGGTTCCTTGTTAGAATGTAATTCCTCGGGTGCTATAAGCACAAGCTATCCCTCTTATGCGCAGAGAAGAGATGTTGCATAAAGTGTGGAATGAACCATTGGGTAGGTACGACGATGGCAGGTGTACTCGTATCTTAGCTTGATGTGGACTGGAGAGGTCGAGCCTTTGATTGCGGGAGGAATTTGAGATGGTTTAATATCAGTAGTGGGACCAAGATTAATGAACCATATATGTGAAGAGAATTCCTAGAGAACTGGCGGTTCTAGTGGTTGAGGATCCATGCAATCTGGTAGATGGATTCTTTTTATATCGACGCCAATGATAATGTTGGATGCATATACAAAAGGAGCATGGAAGAAAACAAGAAAGAAGATGAGCATTGGAAAGTAAGAGGATAAAGAAACAAATGGTGATAGTGTAGTCACCATGAAGACACATGAAACAATTTAATGGAGTTGTTTGCATGTAAATGGGCATATGGGTGTAAGACCTAATAATTCATGCATACCCCTGGTGACTCACCGGTAAAGTCGGGAGATAGACGTAGGTGATAGGGGGTATATGTGAGATTCCTTGGTTAAACCTTGAGGGGGGTTGGTGATTACTCCACGTCAAGTTTAAAGGGGGGATTATTGGGGTTAAACTTGACTCAGGAATTAGTCAAAGGTTGTTGAGGTCTAGCACATAGTTTTTTGGACATATGTTTTTTTGTATCTCATGGTATTTTTCCATGGTATTCGGAGCCAATGGTATTTGGTGACCCATGGTATTGTCCCATGGTATTGCATTTAAGTAAGTATTTATAAAGTTTGAAGAGGTTCCATTGTAAAGTGGCATAGAGGTGAGTGGTGGCTAGCTCAATTGACTCGACTTAGTCGGTGTAGGTCAAGGGAGATAATAGATCTATTATGGTGGTTTTTATCAGTTTGGGTTTTCCATGTAACCATTGTGTGTCTATCTTTAATGGTTGTTTCTTCTTATTATTTTATTACATATTATCATTATTTATGCTCGTATTAAAATTCTAAGAAATGGTATCAGAGAAGTTTGCATGTAAATGAGAATATGGATGTCATGCCTGGTAAGGAATGCGTACCCATGGTAACTCACCAGTAAAGTTGGGAGATAGACCTAGGTGATGAGAGGATGTATGAGATATTCCTCGGTAAAAATTTGAGGGGGGTTGGTTTTTACCCCAATCCAAGTTTAAAGGGGGAATCGTTAGGGTTAAACATTACTTGTGAATGATTCAAAGGTGGATTAGGTCTAGCACATGTTTTTGGGCCCATGGTATTTAGTGGCCAATGGTATTTTTCATGGTATTTGGTGGTCCATGGTATTGCATGCAAGGAAGTATTTATATGGCTTGAGGAGGCTCCATTGTAAAGTGGCCTAGAGGTGAGTGGTGGCTAGCTCTCTTGTCCTAACTTGGTTGATTTAGGTCAAGGGATACAATAGATCTATTATTGTGGTTTTTCCCAATTTTAGGTTTTCCACATAAATACTGTGTGTCTATCTTTAATTGTTTCTTGTCCACTTTATTTCTCTTTCAATTAATTATATGTATGCTCGTTTAAATCCTAAGACCACTAGCCACTTGATGCACCATCATCCATTAGTTTAGGAGCTCAAGAGACCAATCCGTATATTTTAGGAGCTCACTCTGAGTTATGGGAAACTCACCTTCAGTTCAACCTCACTAGAGTGGAGTCAGGATCTGATGACCACCTTCAGTTAGCTCATGCACCTTCTTTACATGATTTTAGGATAAAGGCACCCATGCACACTTACCAAGGGTCAGTTAATTGATTATTAACTGTTTCAGTTGTCTGGAGTTGCACTACTGTGTATTTCAGTGGTGATTTTTCTTATGCTAGTCAAGTCTCAGTCATGGATTCGAATCCTCCTTGGGTAATTTGAATTCCCTCCATTGTATTATATTATGTTATTACACAGATTAATTATTACTGTCATTAGTTTATGTCGTCAAATTTGCGCTTGTCTAATTAATTTCACAGTACAATTTAATCACTTTTTACAATGTAATTCATCATCCTTCATAAATGTTTCCTTGTAAGATATTATTCAACTGAACGATCTCCTGTAATTGATGATTTTACAAAAACAAGTGAAACGATATGGAAAATTTGTTAATAAAACATCTTCTAGAAAAAAAATACTTCTATGCTTCAAAGATTTGAGTGGTCGTCCCTCACCCATATCTTTAGATAATTCAATCAACATGCATATGATCTATCTAAGCAGACATTGTTTTTCCAAGTAGGGTATTTTTCCATATATGAATACAATAAGTTATGGAATATAATTTCTAATTCCGCCTTTTTTACTATATGTATCATACTTATGCATCCTTTTGGTCAATGTGTAAGGATATATATATATATTTTTAGTTTTGTCTAGAAGATTGTATCACTACAGACTATCAGTTTTTTCATATAAATAGCCTTGTGTATGAAAGGAACCTGTGTAGTGTGACCAATTTGTATGGATGTGATAGTTGTTTTGAATGCTTGGCAAGCTCATAATTCAATGAAAATGAATGTAAGGGAAAAATATAAGAAATTTAGTTCAAAGAAAATGACTTTATCTTTTCGACTTGATTGGGTTTAAGAAATTTGTGTATAGATATTCCACAATAGTGAATAAGTTGTTGTATTTTCAATTAAGGTTGAAAATTTAAAAAAAAATGTCCCGATGATAATCAATATCAACATCAAGGAGTCTCAAAATTTTGCATGGAAATTGTTTAAATGTTAATCAACAATAGGTTATTTTATTTTGTATATGGAGGCATAATATTAGTAGTAGACATTGTTTTTTTTTGTTTGCTAGAATCGCCATGACTTGCAGGAGTGTCCTTTGTTCTAAGAAGCCATGACCCAGGGGCATCTAAGCCATCAAAATCACCCAGGGATCGAACTTGGCATGGGATACACCAACCCTCAATTGGTTGGATTTTGGATGTCACCTCCCAATTAGCTCACCCTTAGGGGAAACTGAACCCGGGTCGCCCTGTTGACGAGACTCGCACCTTAAACAAATGAGCTAGCATGAATTGACTATAGCGTACATTGTTAACTATATCGACATTGAGGATATGCAACCAATAATGTGAAACATGTCATGATGGCAATTGTTGCACTGATAGTGTAGCGTATAATTTGTAAAAAATGGAGAATCAATGAACCAATTAATTGTGCATTATTCAAATTGCAAGTAAGATTTGAGAGAGAACAACTAAATTAACATCTTTAGAATTGTTACTTAGATATGAAAAATTAAATTTCCATTTATTACAATTAATAATTATACTTATGAAATTGTGACTCCACCTTTGGAATTGAAAAGTACATTTCTGAAATAAAAAATCATACTTTTTGAATCGAAAATTCCATTTTTAAAATTGAAAATCATGTTTTTCAAACTAAAAAGAATACAATTTTCAAATTAAAGATTGCATTTTTCAAATCCAAAATTGCACTTTTGAGATTTAAAGCCCCTCTTTTTGGGTTCAAAATGATTTGAAAATCACAAAGTTTTGAAATTGGAAATCACACTTTTGAAACCTAGTCTTCCACTTTTTGAACTTGATTTTGCATTTTAGAAAGGTTGTTTTTGGGACTTAGAATGCATGGTTTTGTACCTTTTTATTCTAGATTCTATTGAATAAGTCCAAATTTAATGAAATGGGATTTATGAATACATTTGTGCAAATATGCAGGTTGACAAAGCTAATAGAAGACAAAGAATATGCACCCAAGTTTGTAGAGGAGATAGTATGCCATGGAGCAAATTGAAGAAAATTGGATGAAAAAGGCACGGAAATAACAAAATTTTCAAAACAATGATTTAGAGTCCTAAAAGTATAAGGATTTGATACCATTTTTGGAATCAACCAAAATGAACTTAAGTAAAGACAAATAGAGATAAGTGTGAATGCACAATTTTTGTAAAATGATACACATATAAATGCATCAATTGTGACCCTTGGTTTCATATTCCAAGAATCTTTTTATACTTTTGACGATTCTTCCTAGTCACCAATGACTCCATAAAGATTAGATTTATGACATATTTAATAAAGGAAAGTATCATTACATTTATTTGTTTTTACCAAATGAAAGTGTGAATGCCTTTATTTAAAAAAAACTATGCACCCACTATGTAGGTTAAAGTTGCATTCATTGAATAGATATTTGATGGGAAACATATATCAAGACTAGAGTTTCTTCTAGCATACTCCCTTCCTTCAGAAAAAATCGATAATCAATATAATATATAGAATATTTATTCCTTTTTTTCCAATAAATAAAATTTAAAAAATCAATAAATTAATTACAATTTGTGCTTTGTATATACTAATAAAAAATGATTTGGAACATTATAAGACTTTTGTACATGTGTTTCCTCAAGTTGGATTATTGCCATCCTATAAAGTAGGAAATGAACACTCTATTTTAGTAGATAATTGTTGAGAATATAGTTGTCATTCATGTCAAAGGTGTTCACGAATGACAAAGGAATAACTAATAGATATGGTAGTAGGATGAGTTCAACAATGACAAAGGAAAAGGTTGAGTGTATGAGTGAAGAGAGAGTGTGGAGTGGAGAGTGCAGAGACTGTGTGTGAGAAAATTGTACCTCTTGTTAAGTTGAATGAAGAAAATATTTTAGTTTGCAAGTATTTTTAAGTATTTATACCTTCGTTTTGATCATCACCAGAAGTATTGATTTGAATCTCTCTATGTGTATGTGTGTATTTCGAAATATGATATAAGTATAGGAGATCAAAATTGTCTGTGTGTAGAGCACTGTGGAAAGGAATTGATTGTTCCACTGATCAATTCAATCATAGATTTAAAGATATGCATCTTGGACAGATCAATGGTTGAAAAGGGATTTCACAATTAGAAGTAGTACCCGAATTAAGCCTAAACCAATTGCCCATACGACTAGAGATGATACGATGGAGATTAGAGGTGGAGAGTATCAACGAATAAAGGAGGATTCTGCTTACGCAGAAGATAAATAAGGGTCAAGCTTGTGAAGTTGGAGGTGAATGCTGGAATATGGGATCGAGATCAATGGTCTAGATCGATCGTCAAATTAAATCGATGGTGCACAACGATTACGATGGGTGGAGTTGTGCGGTTTGGAAAACTTTTGATGTGCGTAGAATTTTTATGAAATACACTTCATCATATTTGAAGTCCATCGTTGATCTAGAGGGGACAGATATCTGGCAGTCCTTAAGTATTCCATTGATTTAACTAGCAATCCTATTATTCTTTTTCTTAGTTACGGAATAAACGAAATTGTAAAGTGTTTGAGATCCATCAGACAACGTGGACGACAGCTCAATGACTGTTTTATTGCTAACTGGATTGTGTATTGGACCTGTGACTCCTACCTGGCATCAGGTTTGGAAGATCGATGGTTAGGATAGCACTTGAATGAGATTGAAGGTGTGGAAATATTGGTGCGAAAAGTGGAATGTGGAAGATGAGAAATCAAAGTATAAAGTAATATGGGTTTCCGCAACCTGGTTTCCACCAATGGAACGCAGAAAGAAGGAGGAGGAGAATCACGAATAGACTTTAGGAAATGTCACAATTCTGCAACCCAAAGTCCGCCAACAGAATGCGGAAGGAAGAAAGCGAAAGGAGTAGAATCACGAAAAGACTTTGGTAAATGTCACATTTTCGCAACCCACAGTCTAGGAGATCGAAGACCATGGAGAGATTGAAGGAGATCAACAGTATGGAACAGTTGATGTGGAAAGCTAAGTGCAGAAGGAAATTTTGAGAAATGTCATTGTTAGGAAATCTGCATACTGCATCCTATCTTAGATCTACAGTAAGGAAGAAGCCTGATATAAAATCAACGACTCAAGATGGTTGCAAAAATGGAGAATGTGGAAGGTCATGATTGGAAGATTCATGAAGAAGCATGTTCAATGAAATGGCGCAATGGTGAAGAGATGCATCCATAGGAAGCATGAAGGTATTTATTGACATAATGATTGAAGGAAATAATTTGTCTATGTGATCGTAAGTGACAGAGTCCAAAAGTGAATGCAGTTCGATAGCAGACTAATAAAATTCAGTCCAAGGTGGCAGGGTGACGCTAGGGCAGGCTACAAGTCTGCAAAGGGTGTTGTATCATCCTTTTCTGTTGTGGCAGGTAGAAACCCAAGGTGTTGTAGCATCCTTTTCTGTTGTAGTAGGAAGAAACTCAGGGTGTTGTTGTATCCTTTCTGTAGCAACAGATAAAGAAATTTTGTAGACTCATCTTTTTAATGAGTTTGAATTGGTGGTTTTCTATTTGAGGTTTTCGCAATAAAAGTTATGTCTTAACTTAGTTGATTCATTGTGCTTTTTGTTATTTTAAAAAGGAAAAAGACAATACTGATTCACCTGCCCTCTTAGTATTATGGAATAATACAACAATTGGTATTAGAGCAGGTTCCTTCATTACAGTTTAACCGTTGGAAGGTAGTTCCTATTTAAAAATCCACTATGGATCAACAAGAAGGTTTAGCCACCAACATACCTCCATTATTCACAGGAGAAAATTATGCATACTGTAGTGTGAGAATGAAGTGCCATATGATGTCCCTTGGATGGAAGGTTTGGGCAACAATTGAGATTGGATGGAAGGTTTGGGAAGCAACTGAGAAAGAGTATAAAATATAAGACCAAGCACCTAAATACCCAGAGGAACTAGGCCAATATGAAGGTAATTACAAATCCCTAAATGCAATCCTAAGTGGGTTGACAAACTCTGTATTTACAAAATTTATGCGATGCAAGACTGCCAAACAAGCCTGGGATAAGTTAAAAATTATCTATGAAGGAGCATCTAAAGTCAAAGAATCCAAGCTTCAGACATATAAAGGGTAGTTTGAGAGCCTTAAAATGAAAGAAGAAGAAAATATTGGGGAATACCTTCTAAGATTAGATGAGGTTGTCAATGATATTAGAGGTCTTGGAGGAAAATTGAAAGAGAGAGAAGTTGTGAGGAAGGTACTAAGAATGTTGTCAATGAAATACGACTGAAAAGTATCCACCCTAGAAGAGAAAGATGATATTGACCATGTGATAGTAGATGAACTACATGGGATCCTCACTGCATATGAGATGAGAATGAACCTAAATGAATCCTCAAGAAAATAAGCAACATTTAAAGTCTCATCCAAAAATCAATCAGAGAACCTAGATGACGAGGAAGCTCTTTTTACTAAAAAACTTAAAAAGGGTACTGGAAAATATAAAGGAAAGTTACCCCTAAAATGTTTTAACTATGGAAGAATTGGACATATTTCTTCAAAATGTAGTTACCCTAAACAAGATGATAGTGATGAGAGAGAAACCTCAAAATTCAAAAGGGGTAAAATAGGAAACAAGAAGAAATCCTATGAGAGAAAGAAAATTATCTACACCATGGAAGATAGTGAAGATGTATATACACGTGAAGATGAGGAAACTGAAATTTTGTTCATGGGTCTAGATACTCAAGCTTCAAATAATGACTCAGATGTATAAGGAGAAGTAGACTTAAGAGCTGAACTTGTTAGCACTCTTGAAGAACTTGAGAAATGCATGAAAAAGAACAAATAGTCAAGTCATATTATTAGTGAGTTGGAAGCTCAACTTATATATTCCAAAAGGATTGAGGAGGACCTAAACTTGCAGCTGAAAATAAGAATACAAGAATCTAAGAGACTTGAAGAAGAGATCATACAATTCAAGAAAAGGCTTGATGAAGGATCTATCAAATCAAAGTTTGAGAATAGCTCAAGGATTCTAGATGACATCCTGAATAGCTAAAGAGCATCAAGTGATAGAAATGGCTTGGGTTTTAACAAAGAAAAGAAACCATAATTTTTCTCTTTCACTAATCAAGGAGGAAACAAGAAAAGTTATGCTAAAGCACTAAAGAGTCCAAGTAAAAAGGAAGAGAGCAAGAAATCTGCCCCAAACTCTCAAGATAAAAACATAAATAATATGGTGCCGAAGAGACCAAATAGATATATGTGGATATTTTTAGGTCACTGTTACTGTTGTAATAACTTTGGTCATAAAGCCTTAAATTGCAGAGTTTATGGGAAGGTTCCTGACAACAAAAAGAAGTCATTAAGCAATAAACCAAAAGGAAATAATAAAATTTCTACACTTCTTCAAAAATATGAGATAGAATGTTACAAATTTAATAACCATGGACATATGGCAAGATATTGTAAACTGGCGACTCCTACAAGCACAACAGAATTTCAACCCAAAATCCGACACCTTGCATGTCTAAAATTCGACACTTCTTTGTCGCATTTTCGACACATACACTTTTTTTTTCCATCGGTGGCATAACATAGGATCTTTGACATTCTACTAATGTGGGTCAAAGATCCAACACACTATTGTGTCGCATATTCAATCGTGTTTCCTTCCAAAGTGCCAATCAAAATTGCATAAACCATCAGAAATCCGACGTCCTCTGACCCTTGTAGCGTCGGCCTTTCGATGGACAGAAGTGTTAGAGGAATAGCGACGCTGTCGGAATTTTTATCCATAGAGTGTTAGAAATTCAACGCCATCCAACATTGGAAGAGTCGGCCTTCCGACGGGAAAAGGGTCGGTGGCATGGTGACCGCATCGAATATCTGACGCGGTCCGACACTTTAACCGTCGGTCATCCGACGGGCGGAAGTGTCAGAGTCATGACATGGCCATCGGATGGGTTTACCAAAGTGTCAAAAGAACGTCGAAAAAGTGACGCCTGTTGGTGGATTTAAAAAAAATCCAAAGATTTCACTCACCCCCACCTGGTTTCAGCCTAGAATTTGACCACTGAAGGAAACTTGTTTGGACCAGACATTGGTGAGTTGACAAGTAGCTCAGATGATTGAGCAGAGGTTAATATGTGGAGTGTGTCAAAGGGCTCAAATAGATAGTCTTTACATTCAAAATTGTCAGACATTTTGAGAGATGAGTTTGAGAATACAAGTGAGAACAAACCTGAGTTTGAGAATATAGACAAGAAGAATCAACAAGTTTCTGAACAGTCAGTGATGGATTTGAGAGAAAACACTAAAGAGATGCCAATTTTGTCAAATTTCTCTAAGCAACATGGTTCAATGTTTGCGGTCAATTCCTCCTCAGTCATGGATTGCAGGCCTACAGAAAACAAGTATGTTGAGTATGTTCCCATGATTAGGGCCTGTTCCAGTAATGGTACCTCACCATTATTCTGAGATTTTTCCCTGTATAAAAGACAGTTGTTAGAATTGACCCTGACTGAACTATCTTAAATTTTGTTTCATATAAAACCCCCCAAAAAGGTAAAAACAAAACTAAGTTTAAACTTGCAATACCTTACTCTCTTGCAGAAGTTGTTGATGTCCTTGTCCAAGGTATTGAGAAGACTAATAGCCTATATAACCATGTTATCCACTCTATTGACATTGAATTTCATGTTGGATCTGTTGTAGCTATGCCCAAGACCCAATTGAGCCTTCTCCAAGTCTATGTGATTCAAGATATGTGATTTCAACTCAATGGCAGACAAGCTTTCTAAATATACTTTGTTGTTATAGAAGGGTACCTAAACCAAACAAGAATTTAGAAAAGTCACTTCCTATCTGATTCAGAAAAGACTTGTACTAACAACCACTTAATGGCAGATTAGCTCGGAGTCATAGCTGAGGGACGTAGACACTGGTTATGCTCATCTTGTTGTATTGCTGGTTTAGATATTAGGACTCTTTTGATGATTCTGTATTGATGACAAATTGAGTATCCTAGAGAATACGTACAGAAGACATTTAATAGTTTTCTTAAATTTCTTTGTTTTTGAATGATGGACAACAAAACAGTGTCCAACACACTTGAGTCCTCGCAGGACTAGTCAAATGTAGATTTTTATTTATTCCTTGGGAATATCAAATATAGTGATTTTAAAACACATCTTAGAGAACAAAGAAATCATGGATCTAATATAAATCTAAGTTAATAAACAAATCCTTTTACCTTTTAGTATAAATATGATTCATGAGTCCTAACTAAATAATTAAAAGACACTTATGGGAAATTGACCTCAACTTAACAGCTGTTAGAATTGAATCTGACTAAACTATCTTAAATGTTGTTTCATATAAAACCCAAAAAAAAGTAAAAACAATACTAAGTTTAAACTTGCAATACCTTACTCTCATGTAGAAGGTGTTCATGATGTCCTTGTCCAAGTTTTCGAGAAAACTAATGGCTTGTATAACCATGTTATCCACTCTATTGACATTGAATTTCACGTTGGCTCTGCTGTAGCTGTGCCCAAGACCCAATTGAGCCTTCTCCAAGTCTATGTGATTCAAGATATGTGATTCAATTACAGAGCTCTGTTTACTCGTTTTCACATGATTCGTCAATGTCAAAGCTAAATATCCATTCAGTTGATGTTATGACCCATTTTGCTCCAAACCAAGCTAGGATTACTACATATCAGCACTATGTACATCCATCAATTACAGTTACCTAGGATATGTATGAACATAATTAGTCAAGCACATGCAAAAATATTATAAATGGACAAATAGAAGAAAACAATGTGGTTTAGACATTCCTTAATTTCTATACTCAGATTTGTAATACGATCACACTTTGTCTCTTAGGAGACAAGTCACTAATGAAACAATGGACATACCTGAGAGAGAGAGAGATAGGTAGTTGCAGGGCAGAGTAAGACAAATATAGACCACAAGGTCACAGATCAATACTGTCAACCTCAAAACATATATATAAAAAAAAAAATCTATTTACATTTGCAGTAGCTATCGACCCAACAGCTCTCCACCCACAAAACTCAAAATCCCTAACCGAGGTTCTACACCCAGCTTGATGAGATTCAAAATAGATTCAGTTAATTTTTTTAGGCCTTTCTGGACACAAACAACTGCACCTAACTGGACTAAATTTTTAACAGCCACACTTATTGCCTCATGGCTTGGGGCTTGAGGTCCAAACTCCACTCAGCGGCATCCATCCACAGTATCTATATTACCAAAGAAACACCTTATCCTACTGGACTGCAAGCAACAAATACAACAAAGACAACAATTTACCTTCCCAAAGCTAAATCACTATGTATCCTTGCTCACCTGCCTTTGAAAGACAACAATTCCCTCTACCGTTACTTAGACATCAAAATAGTGACAAGTGGATCCCTGGGAGAGGCTGGCAATGCAAGAAAAACATTGATATCCCTTATAACCCAATGTATCCAAATTTATCATGCATTTCCCTTTGTAATTTATTATATAGGCTTTCCATTTTTATGCTTTGTGTTGTTGTTGTGTTTTCTACAGGCTGGGAGCATGAGTTTATAGCATCCAATCCTTTTGCAGCTAGTGAATCCCTTTATTTTCCTAGTGATATGGAAACAGAGCATTTATGAAATATTTATTTATAAGAAGACCAATGATCAATGGGTCAATGCCTTTGATGCAGTGAATGGAGTCTATGAAGGCTTTGGCTGCTAAAACAAATAGATATTGAAGTCGAGATATCTCACGGTCTAATAATAAAGTATTTGCTGAAAGAAGAGAAACTCTATAAGGCTTCATAGTTGCTTTTTACTACAAGAAAACATAATGTTCTATTATAACCAGCATCGATGACTAAGTATTAAGCACAACGATTACCATCTAACTACTTTGTATTAGCTATTATGCATGGGGCAAGGAATTCCTTATTGTCTATGACTTCGTACAAAGAGGAAATATTTAAGAGGGACTTCATATTGAAGAGCATAAACCAATGATTCCATATAAATACTGGTTTACAATGGCCGTGGAGTTGCAGGAGCATTAGATTGGACCACTTTTGACGAGCAAAATGAAGCCCACAAAAAAGTCGATCACAAAAATAAATTGTATGTTTTTTCAAAGTTTTTGCTTAAAACTCCTACTCTAGCTTTGTTAATGCATTCTAATGATATAGGATTGCCTATGGATTCACAGGGGAAACTTATCAAATATATTACTATTTCTTCTTTGGATTTATGGTAAAATGATGGGTGAATTCTAGGGTTTCATGCACATGCAAGATTGATGCTAGCATTGTTGGAAGAACACAAACACAAGGAGGATCTAGGGTTTTCTTGGTTGCTCCATTGGTAAAGTTTGGTGAAATTATGCTTCTATGGATTGAATGGTGGTTGTAATGCTGTGTTTTCTCTGAATTAGGGCTTTTTACGAGCTTTTGTCAACTTTTACATGTTATAAAACATCATCTTGAAGGAATTTTCTCTTGTTTGTCCTTAGATCTCTAATTTTTTCCCTAATTAGGATCCTCCAACAAACCCTAGAGGTAAATATAGTAGTATTTCATGTGTAAATATACACATTTGCGTGATTAGTGTAGTGTTAGATTAGATCCACGTTTTTATAAACTAGAAAACCTTAGAAATTTATAAAATTCAATAATCCAAAAATAACAACAATTTTCAAATTATAAGCCACCCTCAAATTTTGGTCAGCGTATTTAGCCCTAGATCCTCTAGTGTGTCACCTATCTTCTTGTCTACATCCACGAACTTAAGAAGCAACCTAAAAATGCTAGTTAAAAGTCAAAGTTAGGGTTTCATGCTTGACATGTTTCAGGGGTTGAGATAATTTGGCCTTGATAAAAGGTTACTTTATGCCTTACAACGACCCCATTTAATTGTTTAGTAGGGAAATTTAGGGACTCTTTCATTACTGATCAGTGTTAGTATCGTTTATAGCCCTAAAACATATCAAAAAGACCTACAAAATCAACCAAGTTAGGGTCATATTTGAGTTATGGGGAAATCTCAACAATAACATTGAATTTTGCCTTCCAAAAGCATTCTTTTCAGGCTAAGGAGTACTTGTATAAACCCTTAAAAGGATGGTTAACTCAACTGGTAATTCATGTTGATATACCAATGTGTACAATGGGGTGAAAAGTTACAATGGAAACTGAAAATACCAATGTGTACCATGCCCAACTCACAACCTACATGGATAAGCACAAATATAAACATAGGTTTACCACTGCACAATCAACCATTAAAGTTGAACAAGATATGAGATTAATAAACAAATTACAAAACTACTGGAGAAAGATAAACTGTGGCAGATAACAATATACTCATGCAGAATAATAGGGAAACAACGCTTCAGATACCATTTTCCTCACAAGTCTATCTATCTTTTTCTGTCTTTTGACCTTTCATATTCCTATCAAACTCAAATGCCTATCAAATTTCTTGTAATGAAATGCCTACATTTAATTTTGTTGTCCTAGCTATATGGTATTGGTAAATTATTACCAAGGGGCCAATTATCGCAATAAATCAAAATATTTAAGGTAATTGTTTAGATCAGATATAACAAAGTTCACCTCTATGTATGGTAATCATCGCCGTCAACTAAATGTATGTGTGTGAACATGCATAAATACCCAATACACATCTCAATCAAACAAAAGAAAACATATTTATACCTTGATTTCTGGATCTTCACACTGTCTTCTTATGCTTTACCTTTCAAAACTTCATTCAACATACTCCATTTTTTTGTCCTGTTGCAATAGTTTCATGTTAGGACCCATCAATTATATTTATGTTTGTTTATGAAAATAACAAAAACAATCTAAATAAATACAATTCTATTACAATGTAAATTACAATACTATTCAACTGTTCAAGTAAATTAATTGTTAAGAATATATCACTTGATAAAACATGGATAACCAAAAATACTATGTATATAAGGCCATCTATCTAATCAAAATTCCATTTCTTGCCTCTTAACTATGGAAATGTTTCTCAACGTTATCTGTAACAAGTTCCAATGGAGGAGTCAAATAGCAATAGTGAAAATTACACAGTAAAAATATAGAAATAGATGTTTTTTAATGTATTCTTCCTTACCATTCATTGAGCTCCTCTCTGTTTTGAGAATAATTTAATATTCTCTACTAAACAAGACCAACCACATGAAGGTGGAAGCTCTTATGGCCCCTCCCCCCGCTCACATCACTCTCAACTCCCCAAACCCAATGCCTATACTTGCAAATAACAATTTATTTCACTATTTCACTATTTCACAATGCAAATAACAATGCATCTACAATGCAAATTATTTCACTCAATAGTTGAAAAATGCTTTCATTAAATCATTCTTTAAAACATTCATTAAACCATTCAATAATTCAATAGCTGAAAAAACCATTCATTAACTCATTCATTAAAACATTGATTTAGTCAATGGCAGAAAAAAAAATCAGTAAACAATTCAGTAAAGCATTCATTCATGAAACATAGGAAAAAAGCATTGATTTTTTTTTTTTATAAATAAGAATTACTCAAAATTTGTTTAGTCACTTCCTTTTTACTTTTCTTCTCTTTAAATATTTAGTTAGTCACATCTTCGGGAATATAATCATCAGTATCCCTACTAGTCTTCTCGCAAGGTTGAACTTCAGGCGAGGGGCGATGAATTTCTGCAATAATGTCAAAATATTTCATTAATATATTTATATTTTAATAAATATGAGTAATTCATTTAAAAAACATTACGAATGTGTGTTTTTACCTGCCATGTGCACATCAACATGTTCAACATTATCTCGTACTGGCCCAACCTGTTCCATGTTATGATCTGCAACTACATGCTATGTAGTTGAATTGTGTAGAATTAGAATTAATGTTCATCATTTACAATGGTCTATAAAAAACAGTAGCACATTAATAAATTCATTACCAGGATAAGAAGCATGATCTTCGTTTGGTTGGTCATGTACTACATCATCGACATGAACGGGATCATTACTTTCCTGCACAAAAAGGAATAAATAATTTACGTTAGTTTATTTATAAGTAACAAATTGCATGAGCATTACTAAATTATCATTAAACTATACAGTTTTCACATACCTGGGCACCAGATGGATATGCAGAAGATTGTGCAGTATTCACAGACAAACTTCTCCGGTGTTCAACAACAGCGTCAAAGCCATGTTCGAAGCCAAGCTTCATGTAATCCGCACTGGGAAATTCTTTGAATCGGTCGGCCTTCATATTTGCATGATGTAATTAATTTTAAATCCTTTTGTCATAACAAAACAAAAATAATAATCTGTATGATATTTGGATGCGGATTTGGGTTTTGCGATATTTACATATCGACCCGCCAAGTTGGAGTAACCACCAGGATCAAGCTTGTGTTGGCCAATTTTTTCAATTCTTTTCTTTGTGGCCTTAGATGTGTCCGAGAGCCTAATTAAGTTTTTAAATACATTAGTCAATGTACCAAAATTGATATAAAAACTAGTAATAATAAAGCTTCCTACTACATTTTGGAATGTATTGCATACCTCCCTGTTCCACCTGGTGGTATCTTTCCTGATTTTCTCAGGCCCTTCTCTTTCCCATCTTCCACTAGGGATTTCCACTCCATAGATGGAATGATTGGAGGGTGCTCATACCTAGGGTTCTTTTCTAGGTGAACCCTATATTTGTCTCGGACAATCTTTAGATGTTTTCCAGCCTTCTGTAGTACCTTCGATGTATCAAACTTTATCTTTTCCGAACAGACTAATCAAATGATTAGTCAGATCATCCTTTAAAGATTTTGGTTGCTTGTTCCACATTGTGCGGATGGTGGGCTTGAAGATCTCCAAGGCCAAATCATTCATGTGTTTATAAAATATATCATTTCCTGCAAAACATTATTGCCATCATTAGTCAACATTAGAAAATATTATCGGTATATTAGACACAAATTATAAAAAATAAATTGAACTTCTATAATGACCTGGAATCCTCTCTATCTTTATTGGAACCAGTTCTTCATTCACCAAAAATGTACACTTTATTGAACCAGTGCTAGTCACACAAGAAGATCCAAAAAATGCTTCCACATCTCTATCTAGCCCTGCATCCACCCCTTCTTTTGTAGCATCTGTTGTGGGTGGGGCAACATTAGCTGCACTCTCTGCTGCCCTCGGTGGTGTCACGAAGCGTGTTGCCGATTGTTCAGTGGACAATATGGGAGCAGTATGTGGTGTACGTGGAGTGGTTTGGTAATTGGGACCAACATTTCCTTGACCACCACTGATAATTTCCATAGCACACTGTAAATTAAACCCATTGTATTATAAGTTCAACAGCATATAAAATCAAATATTATAAATTTTTTATAAATGAATTTACATTTTTATTCGATAACTTATGTCCACTTGTTTACGTTCCTGTAACAACAATTGAATCCTTTGTTTGAGCCCTTCTGTTAGTGGAACTACTAATGTCAGATGAATCAGTTCCTCATTTTGTTTTTCCCTTGTCCTTTGTAGCACCCTCAACGGGTCTGCAAACTCTCTAATTTCACTATCTCTCATCAACCGAGAGACCTCATTATGTAAAGAGTTTTGAGACACCGTTTGATAAATGGAATCTCCTGTCTGCAATTGAAATATATAAAAAATTACTTAGTCTTTGAAAATATAGTGTGCGCAAATAATTATATTCGGGATTACATCTAGGATTACCTAACACCTAGCCGAGGGCGTGGTCTGATCAATAGATGGGGATTTACCTCGATCAACCACCTGCAAAAAAAGTAGAGAACATTATCACAATGAACGCAATATGTATAAGCTAACAAATACAGAACAAAAAAAAAATAAACTTTATGCTACATGTTTTATATGTGTACATTTCTGAAGTATTTAGAATGTGGAATTACATTTAGGTTAAATGGTTGCCTCAAGTCTCTAGTCGTCTAATCAACAGTTGGGGAGTTTCCCTGGTCAATCTGCAAAAAAGGTAGACAACATTACAATCATGAACGCAACCATAAAAATGAAAGAATACATAACAAAATAAACATAATGCGTCATGATAGACATGTTTACGATTTTAAAGTATTTGAAATGGAGAATTGCATTCATGTTTGGCTGTTGCCCTGATGTTGTAGTCGGCTGATCAATAACTGGTTGGCTTCCCTGATCAACACTCTGCATGGAAAATCAATAATATTATATAAACGAACCTAATATACTAATGAAAACACATAACAGTGTATTTGTATGTCCATCCTAAATTTAATATTACATTGGCAATATCGATGTATACCTGCTGCCTTGACTTGGGTTGACAAACATCTACGGAGATGGAGGTGCCCCTGAGAGAACCCTACATCAAAAGCATACTAAAATTTACATAAGGAAACATGAAAAGTAGATAATTTCAATTATATGCTAACAAAAATTCCTATAGGCATTAAAATAATTAATAAAAGGGTGGTTAAATTGTTTGTTGTACCACAACCATACTAACATTGTTTGTATTTACACGATTCAAATTGTAATCAATAAGCAGTTCTTCATCGACAATAATTGATTTAATTGCACATACAAAGACACGGTTTCCTTCACGCGACTTGAATATGTAGTTGGGTTGATTTAATGTAGACCCTGGTTGTGTACTGTTCATAAACTCCATAATATTACCGGTTGTTTTTGGCCTTCTGTCCATGTACATCGTTGCTCCTTTATTTTGAGCTTTGTCTTTCAGTTGTATATAATTCGCTGACAAACCATATCTACACATACTTCGTGTATATTGGACCAGGTGCATCCAATCATTGTAGTTGCAATAGGGTCCAACATACTCCATCAATTCTGTACATCTACCATATCCAACCTTTATGCCGTCCATGCAAAACAAACCCATTCCATGCAATGAGGACAGTGCAATTCTATATATCCTCTCATTCACAAAAAAATCAATGTTTACTTTAGGAATATCACTAGGCACCCATTGTTTCACTAGGTGTTGGTACCTTAAGGGCACGTCGATGTCTCCCACTATCTCATCATCATAGGAACATGACCCCCCTCCTTGGAGAAAAAAATTCATGCGTTTGTCGAATTTTCTTTTAATCTTCTGACATCTAGTTGATCTAGCTCGTGTAGACCTACTGGATGTCTCACTTTCCTCTAGCCTTCCCAAACTCCCTTCGCTGGAGGAAGACAGGTCTGAAAAATACCTGTTTGGTTCTACTTGCATCGTGGCCAAATTTTTTTATGGCACAAGCATAGCAAAATAGCAGCAAAAAAACGTGTAAAGACTTATAAGAAAAAAAACTTGGAAATACTTGTAAGCCAATAACTTGTTAAAGAAAAAGCTTGTTAAGAATGATTTTGGTTAATAGGTGTGGGAATTTTGTAGCCCTAAAAATTCTAATGTATGCCCCTCTTTTGGTTACATACAAGTCTCCATTCTAACTTATTTCTTACATTGCCTTTTGCTAACATGAATTGGGTAGGCTTCATAAGCTTCATATGTATGCTTGTGGCCATTGTACTTTAGCCTTTCAACGTTGTCAAGCTTGAGACGATATGTTATGCATATGCATCACATATAACACTGCAATTTATGCCAATATATGTCTATACAAAACCTGTAGGTTCTCTTTTAATGGACTATCTCCTTTAAGTGGTTTTTAGTTTTCCCATGAATTATTTTGTGATGTTGTAGATGATTATCCATTTTACCTAATATGTTTTATGATTTTTTCCATGTTTTCTAGGGTGCACATACTTGTTGTTGATGGCTTCTTTTGCTTGAAAGTTGAACTGCCTAAAAGTGCACAGATCTCATCTAGGACCCTTTAAGAGTCATAATAACAACTATTGTTATAGGATTTTATTCTCCAAATGAAACACCAAAACCATACTTATCGGTTAATATTTGTGTAGGGATGTTTTTCTGATCTCTCCCGTAATTTATGATACTAATGGGATTGTATGCAAAAATTTATGTATGCCCTAAAAAATCTTATGTATGCCCCTCTTTTAGTTACATACAATTCTCCATTCTCACTTATTGCTTGCATTTCCTTTTCCTAACATTGCCTTTTCCTTTTACTGGCCTAACCCATTTTCAACAATAATAGTTGCAGATTTAATCAAGTGTTTTTCTATCGAGGTGGCTGAGTCAACCGAGTTGACCCCCAACCGAGGTAACTCGGCCTTTGAAATGATTGGAGTGACAAGTTTGGTACCGAACCAAGTAAATCAGGGTATGACTGAACGGATCAGTAACAAAATGGTCAATTCATCCCAATCCGTACTAAATTGACCAAGTGAATGTGGGAATGCACAGACCACACACATTACACTTCAATTCAAAAAAAAATTTAACCTAGAAATATAAGCATCTAGACTCTAAACCTACTTCATTGCCGATTCAATTAGGTTTGTAGGATTCCTATACATCATAACACTATTTGGAGTAAAACACAACTTGCTTTGTAGGCCCTAGATGCCACCCATGTGCACAATATTCAATCTATAAAGCGGCCCCCGAATACAAAATCATTCTTCACAAAATAGGGCATGAACCATGTGAACAACCTTCCAAGTGGACTAGCTTAATGAGTAACCTCCAAGCATGTAATATCTCTCATGAAATGGTGTATAAAATAGTGTAAGCATGCTTCAAATGATCACCTTCTCCTTTGGTAGGGCTGAACACTACCCTTATGCATGTGTCTCCAAGGGTGAATGTTCCTCAAATAATGAGAGAAGGCCTTCCTCTAACAATAGACCAATACACCAAGGTGAATTGGCCCTATTTAGGCCTTCCAGAACAAACTTGGTATTTTCAATGTCACACTAGGAGCAATGTTGGGCAGTCCTATGGGCATAAACAACTCTAGAATCAAGTATGAGCATCAAAGGGACAAATCTGAGCACTTTACAGTAATGGACAAATAATGATGTTGATTTCTTGGAGATCCTGTAGAGTGGATGTTTTAACCTCTGTGCTACTCTGTAGAGTGGATGTTTTAACCTCTGTGCAAACCCCTGTATGGGTTTGAGCCAACATTTACATCCACTCTACAGGATATCCAGAGAACTAACATCATTATTTTTCCATTAGTATAAAGGATATGTACTAGAAGATTTGCATGTACATATTGATTTTACTGTTTAGTTGAACCTAAATGGGAAACAAAGAGGAGCACTAAGCAAGCTACAACACTTTTCGTGCACATAAATGTGCACGCGCGTCAAAGAGTTGTAGCTTGCTTAGTATCCTCTCTATTTCATTCAACTTCTCCGTGAAATCAACAAGTCCTTGCAAATCTTCTAGTACAACTCCTTTATAGTAATGGACAAAGAGCGGACATTTCCAGATTTGCTACTTGGCACGTTCAGGAATGAAAAGAATGTTTTAAATACATTGATACCAGTTTGTAATATTTGCTGATTCTAAAGTTGATGATGAAGAACAAACTTGGTATTTTCAATGTCACACTAGGAGCAATGTTGGGCAGTCCTATGGGCATAAACAACTCTAGAATCAAGTATGAGCATCAAAGGGACAAATTTGAGCACTTTGGAAGCATTTGAAGGTCACAACAAACAGTAAAGCATCTCAAATAAGCTATAATTAGGCCAACTTTCAGATATGGGCACATTGTAGCAATAAAATATGATCATCAATGGAAATAGGAGGCGGTCTTTGCAATTCTAGTTGTGAAAATGAGAAATCTGTGGGTGAAAGCAACCCTAAAATCTCATTCATATGCCTTATAGCAGCATCCACATGAATTCTGGGCACAAACAAACCTATTTGGCAGTAAAAAGGGGTATGAAGCAACCCTATTTCACCATCTTGGGCACCCTTGTGCACTTATCCATCACCGAACATGCGTACCTCTAAATCTGGGCCAAATTGGAGGGTTAAAAGGCAGTTCTGGGCATGAATAGCCCTATGAAAAGTGATGAACAATGGAAAAACTGGCTTTCAGAAAGCCATTGAATATGCTAATGCTTGGACTATAATAGACCACCTTGGTTGGACACTAATGCAAAGCCGTGTATGAGTTTGAGCCAACATTTACATCCACTCTACAAGATCTCCAGAGACCTAACATCATTATTTTTCCATTAGTATAAAGGAGATGTACTAGAAGATTTGCCTATTCTTGTTGATTTTACTGTTTAGTTGAACCTAAATGAGAAACAAAGAGGAGCTTGGCTAGTCTCCTCTCTGTTTCGTTCAACTTCTCCATGAAATCAACAAGTCCTCGCAAATTTGTAGAGTGGATGTTTTAACCTCTGTGCTACTCTGAAGTGAATAAGCCAGCACTTCAGAGGCATATTTCCTAGTGGTAACCTACAACAATTATATATGTATGTATGTATGTATGTATGTACACACATACATACATATATATACATATATATACATATATATACATATATATATATATATATATATATATATATAAAATCCGTAGTGGTGAAGAGTGGAAATTTACAGATCTGCTACTTGGCACGTTCAAGAATGAAAAGAATGTTTTAAATACATTTATATCAGTATGTAATATTTGCTGATTCTAAAGCTAACCAACTATCTAAACCACAAAGGTCATCTTATCGTGTTAAGTGTAAGAGGGACAAAAAGAAATCAAACACGGTGAAAATTGACATAAAATGTTCAAATAAAAAATAGAGGACATCAAAATACCTAGTACTTGCTTCAAGACCCAAAGCATAAACCATAAGATTCATGATTGTCCATTAATGACAAAGTATTACCTAACCCAATTTCTAGTCAACTAAGCACCTCATGGTCGAATCATGATATTGCACCAGTCTGCATACACCCTTCACTTGAATGATGTTAGGATTGCTAAGAACTAACATCATTCAAGTGAAGGATGTATGCAGACTGCTCCAAACATTATATCTCTACTCATTCAATTTACTACAAAGTGTTGTAGCTTGCTTAGTGCTCCTCTCTGTTTATCATTTACGTTCAAATTCACCGTGAAATCAACAAGTCTAGGCAAATCTTCTAGTACAATGCCTTTACAGTAATGGACAAATAATGACATTGAGTTCTTGGAGATCTTGTAGAGTGGATGTTTTAACCTCTTCACTGCTACTTTGTAGTGCATAATCCATCACTTCAGAGGTATTTTTCCTAGTGGTAACCTACGACAATCATATATATATAATCAATGGTGGTGAAGAGCGGACATTTCCAGATCTACTACTTGGCACATTCAGCAATGAAAAGAATGTTTTAAATACATTTATATCAGTATGCAATATTTGCTGATTTATTCCTTTTATCTTGTCTTGATGATGCTTGTTTTCCCATATTAATTTTCAACCCTAAGGCAACGCTAACTTGTTTTCCCATACTAATTTTCAACCCTAAGGCAACCCCAAGGAATATAATTGATCAACTTCATAGGAATACTGGACAAACATTCAAAGGTAACACCTCTAATCTAGGAATATTGACTACATCCACATCACTAACCTTCAACAGACTAAGAATTCAAGTCTAATACTAAAGTAGCTAATCCAAATAAGCAATAAATAAGAGATATTAGTAATATGAGGGGATCATCCACCTCAATCATCCAAAGGATGTCAATAGCAACAGCACATAAAATACTCAAGTGCTAAGGGCTAGATAATGGTGACGATTCCTGGTATTATGTTTCATTAGGTTGCATGTAACGTCCCTGACCCTCCGACCGGTCAAGAGGACGCTATGAACACCATACAATACGGGAAAACGGCCCCATGAACATGAACATACATCAATGCTGAAATTAAAAAGCTTAACATAACACATGCTAAGATGCATACAACATACAAGGATACATAGTTACTCAACATTCAACGGAAGCAACACACACATTCCAACATTTAACATGTTCATCATAATTCATGGAACAATAAATATAATTGCAGAGGTGAAACAATCAGGATTACTTATCTTTCAATGAAGAACTTGCCCCGCAACCAGCTACGTCGCTGCAACATTCCACCCAACCATAGGCCAGCGTGCTCATCAATATCTCAGCAACACTGCCACCCATGACCTGGGCATGATTCCTCAAGGACTAAGGGTCAATGCAGGCTTACACATAGCCAAGATTTTCCAATCAGCCAAACCCACACAACAGGGTTTTACCAAGTCATCAAGGAGCTAGGATAGGCTAGATGCCAAGATGGTGGCCTCAACACCAGTCTTCTCATGCATTCATAGCCTCTAATCCCACTCTCAATAGTCCGAAGACCAACCACTGCATACCGCAGCAAAACAATCCCTTCACAGCTCTGTGAAGACAACCGGATGACAATCCCAACAAAGGGTGAAACACAACTCAAGCCACAAGACAAATCATAGTTGTTCTTGGCCCTAGCGTGGACAAAACAACTCATCACAACACCCAAAAGACGTCCATAGCCTTAGCATCCAAGAAGTAACCCAAAACCAGAGAAAATCAACAGCCACAACCTCACAATGAATGATGGCAACAATCCACAGTCCCAAAACAGAGGGGAGGGAAAACTCCCAGCATAGACATGGGAAAACAAAAATGCACACCACAGTAGACAGCATACACGGCCACAAGAGATAAGGAGACATACACATACCATCGAAACCGGTATGGAACACACAGGCGCACAGCCCCGAGCATGAATGGCTCCTGCACTCAAAAATCCTGAGTGATAGCCATGATTTCACCCGTTGCCTGCGTGAGGAAAACCAACGCAGAACTCCTGTGCGTGAGAAGGGGAGAGAATGAATCTCTGTGTGTGGATGGAAAACCGATGGAGAATTCCTCAAAATGGTGTGCGTGAGGAAGCAGTCCTTCCTGCGTGAAGGGAAAACTTACACAGACCACATTCAGCCAAAAGGTGGAGAGAGACCATAATCCACACAATAGAGGTACTCACAGCAGCCACCGATTAGGGGAAACAACAACCATGGTTCAACGATGAAATCCCTGGGACATTCACAGCCCAGACGCAGCCAAAAGTATTGGAAAAAAATGGTCCTTCCTCAACAATGAAGCCACAGCACATCTTCACAGTCGGCCCAGGACATTACACAGTCCGATATTGGAAACAGGGTCAGACTCTCTGCGTGAATTGGGAGGGGAATGCATCCACAGACTAGCAATCGATGAGGGAAGGGAGAACAGAGAAAAACTGTCCCCTGCATGACAGTGAGTAGAACCAAAACCGTGAAGAAGTGGGGATCGTGGGAGAGTGGAGTCATGGAGAGAAAAATGGAAGGTCGCCTCCTTTGCCCCCAGCGACGTGAAAAGGAAGAATCCGCTGGTGGAGTGGGCACGTGGGCAAGGACTGACAGTCCTTCCACAGCCACCACTACTCAGCAATAACTACCTCAACCACTCAGCAAGACATTAAAGAGGTTGGATGAGACAAGGGAAGATGGCAAATCAACAAGGCTTTTCCCCCATAGACCAAGGTTTGACATCTCCCACACCCTTATCCTTTGGAATCATGCCATTTTCATTTTTAACGTTGCACTGTCGTAGCTGGTTGTGGGTTTATTTTAATTGATGTGCGTATTTACATGACGCCAAACTATAATGTGCCGGATAGCACGATATACCATCGGCAACTATCCCCATTTCCAAAACATACACAACCAAATCAATGGTGGGGATTTGGCCTTTAGCTCCTCACCACAATTAATTACATTATATACATCATGCAAATGGGGTCAAAACCGGGGTGTGACATTGCAACATGGCAAACTTGTGAAACAAAATACCAAGAATCATCACCGTTGCTTAGCTGAACACTTGTTATCTTTTGTGAGATATAGTTCATGTGGACAAAGTTCTTGAACTCTATCGTCATGGACAGTTTTGTTTGATGATGATATTAACAGGTATATTGTAGAAAAAAAATTAATATCTTGAAAAAATAGTTATTGTAAGTGGATTACTTCATTCAATCACTTAATGAAAATATCCGACATAGTCCAAGATCTCATGGTGTGTTAGAGCTTGGGAATGACTGGGTTAGGTTTGAGTTGCTTTCTAATATAAGGTTTCTATATTAAAATACCTTAAATAAGAAATCCATAACATTTGGAAGAATTCTGGAAAACCCCTGTTGTCGCTACAATTTGGAAAATACTGGGTTAGGTTCGAGTTTCTTTCTAAGATTGACAAAATAAAAGTTGCATGCAAAATAATGTCATGCCAGAAGGCCCTATAATATAGTTGTTTTGGAGAATAAATAGGAAGAAAACTGTCAGCGAGAGAAGGTACACGTACCAATAATAATAATGTTGATATTACGTCGAGATAGGTAAGGCATGCAAGCAATGCATGTAGCGGAAGATGTAGGTACAATTATCAAAATAGTTTATTTAGTCAAACTTATTACCTTTCTTTTTTGCGTTGACTTAGCCACTTTCAATTCACTAACTCTAAAATAGCTAATAAGTGTTGGCTAATAATGGGTATGACTCATGGTATTATGTTTCATGGGGTTGCAGCATCGCAAACTTGTGAGGCATAATACCACGAGTCGTCACCATTGCTTGGCGAAACACTTGTTATCTTTTGTGAGATATAGTTCATGTGGATAGAGTTCTTGAAATTTGTCCTCTTGGACAGTTTTGTTTGACGAAGATATTAACAGGTATGTACAAAAAAATTTAATATTTTATAATGATCTTCAATGATCTATGGGTTGGGTTCTAGTTTCTTGCTTATAACAAAACATGGATTGGCAATCCTGCTCGGGGTAGCGACCGATTTTCATCCTTTTCCAACGGACCGAGCATACATGTGAGCAAAAAAACTCTAACTATCGTGGCTATGGTGGAACTCGAATCCTTATCTAAACCTCCCTTACACAACAGGATTTGAACTCGAAATCCAACGTCATCTGACATTTCGCATGGATGTGTCAGACAACAATCACTGAAAAGAATGCAGATAAAAAAAGATTTATATCGCCATTGAATATCTGAGACAAAGGCGTCGAAATAGATACAGCTATGTTCATCATCAGCAGACAGATGACAATTGATCAGCTTCACAGGAATACTGGACAAACCTTCAAAGGTAACACCCATAATCTAGGAATATTGACTACATCCACATCACTAACCTTCAACAGACAGAGAATTCAAGTCTAATACTGAAGTAGCTAATCCAAAGAAGCAATAAACAAGAGAGATCAGTAATACGAGGGGATCATCCACCTCAATCATCCAAAGGATGTCAATAGAAACATCACATAAAAGACTCAAGTGCTAAGGGATAGAAAAGATGGAAAGTGCCCTGATCAGTACATTCACCATCAGTGAATTCAATAAACTGAAAATGGCCTGTGGCCAAGGTTAATGCTTCTTTGAATAAGCAATCAGCCTTAGTATTGTGTTCTCTGAATATGTGAACTTCTTTTAGCTTGAAGTAAGGTTAACATGATAGAGCTGAAGTTGTTCCCTGATAGTGATCAAGTAACTAGTAAGTATTGGATGCATACACTAGCAAATATGTGGAATAAAACTCAATACATCCCTAAACTAAGACTGTCATTGAGAGAAGGTACACATACCAATAATAATAATGTTGATAGTACGTCGAGATAGGTGAGGCACGCAAGCAATGCATGTAGCGAAAGATGTAGGTACAATAATCAAAATAGTTTATTTAGTCAAACTTATTACCTTTCTTTTTTGCGTTGACTTAGCCACTTTCAATTCACTAACTCTAAAATAGCTAATAAGTGGTGGATAATAATGGTGATGACTCTTGGTATTATGTTTCATGGGGTTGCAACATCACAAACTTATGAGGCATAATACCACGAGTCGTCATCGTTGCTTGGCTGAACAATTGTGATCTTTTGTGAGATATAGTTCATGTGGACAGAGTTCTTGAACTCTGTCCTCATGGACAATTGCTTTTTAATATAAGGTTTCTATAATAAAACACCTTAAAGAAGAAATCCATAACATTTGGCATAATTCTGGCTAATCCCTGTTGTCGCTACAATTTGGAAAATACTGGGTTAGGTTCGAGTTTCTTTCTAACCTAGGGATTTTATAATGATCTTCTCTAAACCTCCCTTAAGCATCGCATTTGGGTAGAGTCGGCTTAATAGCTTATTTGGGAACCGGTTGCTGAGATAACTCACATAAAAAAAAATCAAATCAATTTGAATGCGAACCAAAATGTGATGGGTTCGTCTACTAATTGTAACGCTCAGACTGGCCAGACTTCAGAATCCATATCAGCCAATATGGGTCTAATGTGGGTTAGCTGAAACTGTCAAATTGGGTCTGTCGTTAGCTGATCAATGTAAATGCATGCAAAACGAAGAAAACCCATGTTTGAAAGCTGATAAGGATGGATTGAAGTTGGTGAAGAAGCAGGTAGTATAGACAGAGACCCTTTGGGTTGTTAGTTATGAAAGAACCCATTCTCCTATCATATTACCTCATCCAAAGAATTTTGAATTAGATGGTCCATATTGTTGAGATTCTGATGAGGAATATTTTGTAGGCATACCCTTGTTTGATGATGAGATGGAAAATGCATGCATTTATCCATTTCATGAAGAGTTGGATGTTATATTTGAAATCAATAATCATAGTTTTGGCGGCCCCATATGTGATTCATCTAGTGAAGCATCTAATGAGGAACCTAAATATTTGGAACCTATAGAGCAACCAAGCATCCACTCTACAGGATCTCTAGGAACTAACATCATTATATCTATACTCATTTGATTTCATACAAAGTGTTGTAGCTTGTTTAGTGCTCCTCTATGTTTGTCATTTACATTCAACTTAACAGTGAAATCAACAAGTCAAGGAAAATATTTCTAGTACATCTCCTTTGTCTATTATAGTCCAAGCATTAGCATATTCAATGGCTTTCCCTCATGTTGGTAATCCATGTGTTTCCCCTGTCTAGTTTGAAATACACATCAAACATCACAAAGACGTTATGAGACTCTACTGCTGATCTATGGCTTGGAGCTGGATGTGAGCATATTGATCAAGCCATGTTCTAAGACAACACTCATTAACTAACTCTTCTAAGGCCAGAATTCCAGGCTCTGGTTCCACATGTTAAGGAACGGAATGACCAATTGGGGTGCTTATGGTAAACTCCAACCCTGGTTATTGGGAAACAAGTTTATGAGTTTGAGGTGCCATAGAAACTTGCCAAAGTGAGCAGTTGATGGTATCAAATTATATAGCATAGGGTCCCCTTCCCCTTAAGGAAAGTCAATATTGGACTGCCGATTTTTGAGATCGACAGAAAGGAGCAAACATCACAGCGCACACAAAAAACCCTTGTCACAGCATGCCCAAAAAAAGGAGGTCATGACGCTTACCCATTGAGCCATGACATCGAAATCCAAACTGTGAACTCCAAAACTTGAACCGTGTGCTCCAAATTTGTACCGTCAGCTCCGATTCTCAACCGTGAGCTCCAATTCTCAACCGTGAGCTCCAATTATCAACCGCGAGGTCCAATTCTGAACCTTGTGCTCCACTGGACCTACTCCCAAATTCACAAAAACCTCCAAATTGAACTGAACTGTCCAAAACAAGTCGCAACAATATCCAAATACACTATTCATTTTTTATTATATATTATATGTATTTTATTTTTATTATATATTATTTTATATTATATGTATTTTATTTTATATTATATGTTATTTTATATTATATAAATTTCCATAATAGTATTGTTTCCTTAGGCATAGTATTTTTAACTTAGCTATATGTATTTTTTAATATATGTATTTTTAACTTAGGAATAATATTTTTTATTATAATATGATGATGATGATGGCGATCTCACCTAATCCCTACAACGAAACCCCTGAAGATGAAGATGATGATGGCAACCTCATGTATTCCCTACAATCTCACCTTCATCATCATCATGATCATTATCATCATCATCGTCATCATCATGATCATTATGATTATCATCTTCATAATCATGATCATTATCATCATCATCGTCATCATTGTCATCGTCGTCTTCAACATCGTGGTCTTCCGATATCATGACCCTCATCATCATCATCAT
>LPNX010142764.1:131154-164327 GCA_001517045.1 Pseudotsuga menziesii
AGTTGTGCACATCGTTCAATCCATACCTTCATCCAGTCAAGATTGTTTGCGATGTATAAATGAATTGCATCCCATTCTCGACCAACTATTTAATGACAATAACCATTAAAATGAAAGACAGGTGTAAATCTCCTGAACAAAGACGTATATGCTCTTAATTTAAGCAATTATGACTAGAAAATACAATGAGAATATGAAGGATATAATAAAAATACACTAGATAATAATTACCTTTCAGCTTCCTCAATCTACCTTTCCCCTTCAGTTGCTCCCCTTCAAATTTGTTATTGTAGTCCGGATCACAAATGCGATGTAAATTGAGCTTTGACGCTAAAATAGGAAGATATTCACTAACATACAACATGTTTTGGTATACCGTAAATCCTTCCATCATAGAACCCTCTGCATGTGCTCGTTGTCTCAACAAACCCTTCATAAATTTCAAGTGCCTCTCAACCATCCACATGGACCTTGAGTGGATATGTCCACACAACTCAATATCCTCAACTTGGTGTATGAGGTAGTGTTCTTGTGCATTGAAAAATGTCGATGGTAGATGCTTTTGCATTTCACACATGAGACGAGGAATTTCTCTCCTACAATACTTTATATCTTCTTTATGGATTTCTTTAGATGTCAACCATCTACAAGTGATGCAAACCAATAACGATATTTAACAAAAATAAACATTAAATTACAATATATGCTGAAATAGTGCACAAAAAAAATATAAATTATTATACGGAGAATTAAAGAAACACTAAGCACATGCAAGTAATTGCTAGTTACCTCATGTATTTACCAAGATTATATATAACTTGTTTGACATTGTTGTCGAATTTGTCCGGGAGAGAGAGAGGTAGAACATACTATATCAATATACAAACCACGCTATTTATTAAAAAAAGAGTATACAAACAAGAAAACAATATATGGACACAACAATAATAATTACCTTGATGAAGACATGCCAATCATGTGTTTTGACCCCCGCAAAATCACCTTTTTTCGTTATGGTATTCTTCAAGTTTGCACAAAAACCAGTGGGAAATTTAATTTTTCGCATTACTTCTTTGACAACATTGCTTTTTTGCTCCGTAAACATCCATGGAATTGAGTTTATATTAACTTGTTCTCCATTGGTATGAAATTGGATGACGTCTTTCATTGCATGGTTGCTTTCTTGAATGTCTTTGCACACTTTCACAACTTTATATTTCTCCCTCCTTAGCTCTAGTAGTCGCCATAGGGTTTCAGTAACGTTCTTTCCAATATGCATTGTATCAAACAAATGGGCAATTTGTAGGTGCTCATAGTAGGTCAACCTACTGAATTGAATAGGATAAATTTTCATTCCTCGTGGAATACCATTAATGCCTTCATGATCACAATGGACATCATGAATATTATTTTATAATTAATAAAATACATCATAAATCAAATATGGCCACTACAACAAACAACTCACAATAAAAATTAAAATACATAAAAATTCATATACAATGATCCATACGTACCATGATGACGATTTCTATTGTATTGCATCTTCCAAAGGTGAGGTGTCATTCTCTGTGGTTTTAATGCAGTCTCCTGCTTCCCATTGAAAATATTTCTTTCAGTTGTTCTATACTTGTGATTCTTAGAAAGGAAATGCCTATAATCATCAAACACCTCCTTTCTTAAGCTTTTTGAACGATGATATTTTATCTTAGGACCACAAACTGGACATGCAAATTTACCCTTTGTCTGAAGACCTAAAATATTTAGATATGGAATATCTATGTCAAATATATTCATATATAAAATATTCTAACTACTCCATATCATTAAATGCAATTAAAGTGGAACTTAAAATTACAAACCATAAAATGAAGTTAACCCAGGGACATTGTGTATTGTCCATACAACCATTGCATGGAATTGAAATTTCCTTTCTCGTATTGGTCTAGATACGTCATACATAGTTATGCCATTCCATAACTTCAGTAGCTCATCTATAAGAGGTTCGATGTATACATTCATATCTTTGACTTGGAACTTACCTGATTCATAATTTGAAGTACATATAAAATATATCATTATGAGAATCATTAAGATATATAAACCATGTAGAAGAGTAAAATAATAGATATATATATGAAATTAAGATACATATTACGACAAATGAGATGCCACAACTACATTATAAATAAAACAGTTTTCGTCAATAAAACCTGGAATAATCATCGACAACATTATGTGGTCCCTTTATTGACAACCATGGAGGAATGTTATTGTTGATAACAAAAGTAAGCCACACCATGTAAATGGATTTCATCTGTGCAAATGGATTAACACCATCCGCTACCAAAGAAATCCTAAGATTACGTGGTTCTTCTTTAAAGTGAGGCCACTTTTCCTCAATATCTCTAAAAGCAGTACCATCTGCAGGCATTCGGATAACATCATCTTGACTTCTATTCCTGGCATGGTAATCCATAAATTGTGCTATGTTTTTGCACTTGAACAGTCGTTGCAAATGTGGAATGATGGGAATATAACAAAGAACCTTCTAATGCACCTTTTTTGTTACTTTATCTGTATGATATCTACTTACATGACATTCCCGACATTCTGTTGCAAATTCATGCTAATTATAATATATAACATGGTCATCAGGGCATGCATGAATTGCTCCATAATGCATTCCAATCTCTTTCATGATGGAAGATAAATCTCGATATGTACGAGGTAAAATATTTGATGGTGGTAACAAAAATTCAGCTATCAAGCTACAAAAAAATAAAATAATTGTTAAGGTAATAAATAAATAATATTAACGAAACACGCTTCATCCGTACGATGATCAATAATAAGTTAACAATATAATTATTAGAGGAATACAAATAAACTTTATCATGATCCTATATATGTGATGGATTATTTTAGATACCTTAGCATCTGTGCGATTGCAATGTTTGAAAGACCATTCATAACCTTCAAGTTCATTATCAACAATATAGTAGAGAGAAGATTTGTTTTGGAGCCTTCATAAAGGGGTTCATATGCCTTATCGAGAAGAGGTATATCGTGAACATCATCAAAGTCATCATCATTTTCATTATCAACATCATCTTCATCCATTCTAACGTTAAATGAATTATGGATCAATGTATTTGTACCATCATCTTCAATTACATTATCATCATGATCATCTTGTTCAATATGATCATTCACTTGTTCTCCATTAAACATACATGCTCCATGATCCTGATCCTGAAATTGTTCTGAAATCACTTCCTCTGGATGACATGCTATAGGGTTTCTTTCCTTTAATATAAATACATGGAAACATCAATAGATATACATTAATACATGAAAAAAAAACAATACATACAATTACCAAAAAAAACGAATATAATAATGTTTATAATACTAAACCTACAAATGGACGATATTCGTTCCCCCTCTCAGCGTGTCCATGTTCCCTACAATGTTTTGTGGTTGTTGAGATCAATATTCTTCTTTTCTTAAATCTCCTGCATTGAGTACATGGACAATAAAATTTGCCATCACCCCTTCTTTTCGCTGCATCCCATAGTCTAGCAAGCAATTGTCGGTTGTCTTCGTTTGGATCCAGAATATTTAATCTATTTGACATTTTGTCATAAACTTAGTTAATGAATATAACCAGTTGTATTAAAAAATCAAGTTCCATGCATCAAGGTTTTTTCAAACAGAGAGAAGTCGAAGAATAAAAAATTCCCGGCAAACTGTCTATCGATGAAACAAAAAAATTCCCACAACTGCCCATTGAAGAATAAAACAATTCCTGAAAACGTCCGTCGAGGAACAAATAATTTTCACAAATCGTTCGTCACTTCTACAACAAACATGTTGAAATGTTTAAAACAATTTATATTTATAATGGACATGCATCAGATATTTGACACCATGAACATAGTTACCGTTGAAAGTATGGGACCATAAAATTTAAAATCATGTAAACCTTAAATTTTTTTATAAAAAAACCTATACAGCCCATCGGATATCCGACGCTTAGGGGTCAAAAAACCGACATTTTTGGGTTCATAGACATCGAAGATCCGACACTGAAGTGTCGGATAACCGACGTTACAAGGGTCGGAAATCCGACTCCCTAGTGTTGGAGATTCGACGACGCTATAAATATTTTGTTATCGGCATTCTTTTGATTGATTGTTCTCCGACACATCCGTGCGAAATGTCGGATGATGTTGGATTCTGACATTGAAATTCAGGTTCAAATCCTGTTGTGAAGTTAGATTGCTGCAATTAAGTCTCAAGACACAAAACAAAAGAAGTATTGGAGGGAAAAGGAAAGTTCCATGATTGTTCTATGTGCAACAGAAAATAAAAACCTATGGCACTTGGAAAGTGGGTGTTCAAAACATATGACCGGTGACCCAAACAAATTCATAACACTAAAAGATAATAAGGGTAAAGCCATATTTGGAGACAATCATTTCTTTCAAGATAATTGGAAAAGGAACAACTGTTGTCAATAACAAGATGAAAGCAGAAAATGTATTAGTAGTAGAAAATCTCAATCCTAATCTCCTCAGTGTATGTCAAACATGTGATCAAGGGAACATCTATATTTTTTACTCAAAGAAATGCGAGATCAAGAAAAAGGACTCATGAAGAGTTGTTGGCATTGCTATAAGAAATTCAAACAATGTATACATCCTATAAAATGAAAATCAATGTTACTTAAGTATGGTTGATGAAAGTTGGTTATGGCACAGGAGGATGGGACATTTAAATTTTGACAATCTTGTCAAAATAAGTAAGAAGGAAGTTGTAAGAGACTTGCCTAAAATTGTAAAACCACTAAACTCAGTTTGTATACATTGTCAACATGGGAAGCAAACTAGAGACAGTTTTAAAACAAAAGAACATATGACCTCACATCCTCTGGAAATAGTGCACACAGATCTCTGTGGACCAACAAGAACTAAAATCCTGCAGGGGGAATATTATTTCATGTTGCTCATTGATGATTACACAAGGATGACTTGGGTGACATTTATCAAAGAAAAATCATAAGCCTTTGATAAGTTATAAATCTTCAAGGCAATGGTTGAAAATGAGACACATATGAAGATCAAATGTCTTAGATCAGACAATGGGGGAGAGTTTGCTTCAAATGAGTTTGATGAGTTTTGTGAGAAACATGGAATCAAGAGACAATTTTTAGCTACAAAGACTCCTCAGCAAAACAATCTAGTTGAAAGGAAAATTAGAACAGTCCAAGAAGCTGCCAAAACAATGCTTAATGAAGCAAAGTTGTCAGATGCATATTGGAAAGAAGAAGTATACACAACTGTCTATATACTTAATAGAGGACAACTCAGAGTGAATAAGGACAAGACCCGTTATGAACTATGGTATAGAAGAATAGCCTCAGTCAAATATTTCAAAGTATTTGGCAGTAAGTGTTACATTAAAAGGAACAAGGATGATCTTGGAAAATTTGAATCTAGGACTGATGAAGGAATATTTCTAGGATACTCATCCTCCAAGAAGGCATATATATGTTTCAATAAAAGGTTACACAAGATTGTAGAAAGTGCAGATGTAAGAATAGATGATACAAAATCAAGAAGTCATGACAGTGCTAAAAATACAAATAATGAAGACTTACAAGAGGACAAAAGCACTCATAATGAAGAAGAAGGAATAGAGAAGTAAGATACACATGAAAGTGAAGAAGACTCCCCTAGACCTGATAGAAAAGTTACATCTAAAAGGATATCGGAGAATCATCCGGAGACACAGATCATAGGTGATAAAAATACAGGAGCCAGTACAAGAAGACAACTATCGTTTAATGAACAAGCCCTAATCTCAATAGTGGAACCTAATGTTTTTACAGAAGCTAGAAAAAGTAATGAATGGGTCAAAGCCATGAATGAAGAATTAGATCAGATTGGGAAAAATGAGACCTGGGAACTTGTCCCAAGACCTAAAGATAAGAATGTTACCGGGACCAAATGGGTTTTCAAGAACAAATTCAATCAGAATGGTCAAGTGATAAGGAACAAGGAAATATTAGTATGGAAAGGGTATGCTCAAGCAGAAGGGATTGATTTTGAAAAAACTTATGCTCCTGTGGCAAGACTTGAAGGAATCAAAATGTGTATAGCACTCTCAAGCCATAAAATTTTTAAAGTGTATCAAATGGATTCCAAGTATGCATTTTAGAATTGAAAAATAGAAGAAGAGGTTTATATTGAACAACCTAAAGGTTTCCTATTATCAGAAAACAAAGACTATGTTTGCAAGATGAAAAAGGCACTCTATGGTCTCAAACAAGCTCCAAGGGCCTGGTTTTCAAGGCCAGACAATTATTTAAAACAACAAGGATTTAAGAGAGGGGCCACTGAAAGTAATGTCTACTTAAAAATCGAAGATGAAAATATGATCATTATTGTTGTTTATGTAGATGACATCATATTTGGAAGCAATTTACAAATACTAAGTGTAAAATTTGCTTCTAAAATGAAGAAGGAATTCGAAATGTCAATGTTGGGTGAACTAACATTCTTCTTGGGATTACAAGCTTATCAAACAGAAAAATGAATCTTTATCTCTCAAACTAAGTACATCAAAGACATGCTTAAATTATTTAAGATGGAAGATTCGAAACCTGTTAGTACTCCTATGATCATAGGTTGTATATTAAGTAAGGACGATGAGTCTCTGGAAGTGGATCATACCATGTACAGATCCATGATAGGTAGCATGTTGTATGTGACAACTACAAGACCAGATGTGATGCAAGCTATAGGTTTGGTTGCTAGGTTCCAGTCAAGCCCTAAAGAAATGCATGTAACTACAGTAAAAATAATTTTCAAATATTTGAATGGTACTATGAAGTATGGGTTATGGTACCCAAAAAGTCAAGCCTTTATTTTAAAAGCATTTACTGATGCATATTGGGTAGGAAGTGTGGATGATCGAAAGAGTGCCAGTGGAGCAACATTCTTCTTAGGAAATTGTTTGGTTTCATGGTTAAGTAAAAAATAATCTTCCATTTCACTCTCCACAACAGAGGCTGGATATGTTGTTGTTGCGTCATGTTGCACCCATGTCATTTGGATGAAGCAGACACTAGAAGACTTACTTGTGAAGTATGAGCACCCAGTAATAATAAATTGTGATAATACCAGTGCCAAAAACCGTTTCATGCACTCCAGGACAAAACACATACCAATAAAATATCATTTCCTAAGAGAAAAAGTGTCCCAAAAGGTTGTCAAACTGGAGTATGTTGACACAAAGAAACAGGTTGCTGAAATTTTCACCAAGCCACTACCTAAGGAAGCCTTTGAGCATCTTATATAGAATATGGGAGTAATTCCCTTACAAAAATTGTATAGGAGTAAGTGCAATCTTAGGGGGAGATATGATGACAGGGGGAGTTGTCAGAAAGAAGAAAGACATGAAATCCTCAATAGTATAACATGTTATCCTTTGTCGTTGTTGTCAAAGGGGGAGGCTGTTTAGACATTTCAATCAATGCCAAAGGGGGAGATTGTTGAGAATATAGTTGTCATTGATGTCAAAGGTGTTCACGAATGACAAAGGAATAACCAGTAGATATGGTAGCAGGATGAGTTCAGCAATGACAAAGGAAAAGGTTGAGTGTATGAGTGAAGAGAAAGCGTGGAGTGGAGAGTGCAAAGACAGTGTGTGAGAAAATTGTACCTCTGGTTAAGTTGAATGAAGGACAACGCTTACTTTGCAAGTATTTTTAGATATTTATACATTCGTTTCGATCACCAGAATTATTGATTTGAATATCTCTAAGTGTACGTGTGTATTTCGAAATCTGATATAAGTATAAGAGATCGAAATTGTCTGTGCGTAGAGCGCTGCGGAAAGGAATTGATCATTCCACTGGTCAATTCAATCACACAGTTAAAGATATGCATCTTTGACATATTAATGGTTGAAAAGGGATTTTGCAATTAGAAGTAGTACCCAAATTATGCCAAAACCAATTTCCCATATGACTAGAGATCATACGGTGGAGATTAGAGGTGGAGAGTATCAACGGTTGAAGGAGGATTCCGCTAGATAAAATATGCGAAAGATAAAGAAGGGTCAAGCTTGTGAAATCGGAGGTGATCGATGGAATATAGGATCAATATCAATGGTCTAGATCGATCGTCAAATTAAATTGACGACGAACAACTATTACGCTGGGTGGAGTTGCGCGGTTTGGAAAACTTTTGATGTGCACAATTTTTTTATGAAATATGCTTCATCATATTTGAAGTCCATCATTGATCTGGTGGGGACACAGATCTGACGGTACTAAAGGATTCCACTGATTTAACAAGCAATCCTATTAATGTTTTTCTTCACCACGAAATAAACGAAGTTATAAAGTGTTTGAGATCCGTCGGACAACGTGGATGGCAACTCAACGCCTATTTGATTGCTGACTGGATCAGGTATTGGACCTGTGACTCCTACCTAGCATCATTTTTGAAATATCAACGGTCATGATAGCACTTGAATGAGATCTACGGTGCAAAAATATTGGTGCGAAAAGTGAAATGAGGAATGCGAATGATGAGAAGTCAAAGTATAAAGTAATATGGGTTTCCGCAACCCAGTGTCCGTCAACGGAATGAGGAAAGTAGAATACAGAAGGTAGAAAGAAAAAGGCGGAAAATCATGAATAGAATTTGGGAAATGTCACGATTCTGCAACCCGAAGTCCACCAGCAGAATGCGGAAGGCAGAAAGCGGAAGGAGGAAAGCGAAAGGAGGAGAATCATGAAAAGACTTTAGGAAATGTCACATTTCTGCAACCCACAGTATGGGAGATTGACGGTCATGGAGAGCTTGAAGGAGATCAATGGTTGAGGCAGAAAGTTAAGTGTGGAAAGAAATTTTGAGAAATGTCATAGTTAGGAAATCCACATATCGCATCCTATATTAGATCTATGGTCAGGAAGAATCCCAGTATAAAATCAACAGCTCAAGATGGTTTCGGAAATGGAGAATGTGGAAGGTCCTGACTGAAAGATTCATGAAGAGGAACGTTCAATGAAATGGCGCAATGGTGAAGAGATGCGTCCACAGGAAGCATGAAGGAAATTATTGACAGAAGGACTAAAGGAAATAATTTGTCTTTGTGATCATTAGTGTTAGAGTCCAAAAGTGAATGCAGTTCGATAGCAGACTAATAAAATTCAGTCCAGGGTGGTAGGGCAGCGCTAGGGCAGGATACAAGTCTGCAAAGGGTGTTGTAGCATCCTTGTCGATTGTGGAAAGAAGTAACCCAGGGTGTTGTAGCAGGAAGAAACCCAGGGTGTTGTTGAATCCTTTCTGTTGCAGTAGATAAAGCAATTTTGTAGATTCATCTTTTTAAAGAGTTTGAATTAGTGGTCTTCTCTTTGAGGTTTCCATGATAAAATTTATGTCTTAACCTTTTTGATTCATTGTGCATTTATTATTTAAAAAAGGAAAAATACAATACTGATTCACCCCCCCCCCCCCCCGCCTCTCAGTATTGTGGAATAATCCAACAAGAAGGATCCTTATATTGGAGGGGAAATTAATTTCCGACTTTTAGAAGATCTTACAAATGTGCTCATATCAAAATGATTTTTTGTGTTAGCTCAAGTTGTAAGGCATATAACTTTATATTTTTAAAATTGGATAAATGCATCATATTTGAGTATGGAGGGTGCTTTAGAGGAGGAGTGGAATAATTATATAAGAGGGGTTTATCATAGTGGGTTTATTCTTTCTGGTAATGCCGACCAAATTAGATGGTCCCATATTACACAAAATGGGCAAGTGAAAACTAAGTTAGTTTATGAAGTTATCTCATTTACACATGTGGAGTCTGAGGAGAAATGGTGGTTTAGGTACTTATGGAAGTGGAACTGTCTCATCAAACTAAAATTATGTTATTTGCTTGGTATTGAAAACAAACTATTAACCTGGAATAATTATATCAAAAGAGGGGTACTGGTCCAAATATATGTATGTTTCCTTTTAAAGATGAAGAAACTATAGACCATTTGCTGGTGAAATGTAGTTTTATTAATTTAGTATGGAAGGAAGTGATGAAGTCTTTAAACATTTATGGGAACTGGGACTCTCAAACCTTTGACTCCAGCCTAAAAAATTGGTATCAATATATTTTCAACTATAAATAATTCCCCACCTTTGTAAGTTGAGGTGTGTGGATTCATAGAAACTCTGTTATGTTTTAAGATGTTCCAAAAACCTTACTTAGATTCAACTCAGATGTCACTAGCACCTTCAAGGAATGCTACAAAGAATCAAAAGTTAAATCCAATAGAATTCTTCCAATTCAAATCCTTCATGTTGACATTCCTATAGGAGACTTTGATGGGGCATCTCAAGATGATAAATGTGGAGTTGGTATGGCAATTGAAATTAGAGGAGAACATTTTTTAAAGTGTGTCGATGGGATGTGGAAGTGGCACTACTACAAGGGAAGTAGTGTTGGCACTGTGGGGCTTATAATACTTTGCACTATAGAAATGAATTTCTGATCTTCAAGTGTATAGAGATTCAAAAGTACTTATTGACTAGGTGAACGGTAAAGTAACCTTAGAGGTGGCTTTACTAGACCATTAGTTGGAAAGGATTAGACATCTCAAATCTTCCTTTCATAATCTTTAGTTTTCTCATGTCTATAGGGAATTAAACGAGGGAGTTGACTCTCTTTCAAAGCGAGCGGTTTGGAAAGAGGAAGGAATCCTCTACTATGAGGAATTGCTTAGTAATTATGTGAATCTCTAAGACACTTTAGAATTTTTTGAATGTTAGATTTTCTTTGTGACCTTTTTAAACAATATGATGGAAGACTTTAAAAAATATGCAGAATTTGTTTTTTCCAATCATAATTGGAAGATAGCTAAAATGTAATATGTTGTTTGTTGAAATTAAATGGTTAATATGTTAGAGTAATACCTTTATTAGGAAATAATTTTGACAAGTTATAAATCCGTCTATCATTAGCAGAGGAAATCATCTTTATGGTATAATTTTGTCCAATTTATTAGGCTAACGCAATGCTCCAATCAAAGTAGTAAATTTAAAAGTTATGTAATAATTGCTTTACAAAAATACATATGTAATATTTTATTCAAAAATTTCAATAACCTTTTTTTTCCAATAAAATAAAAATCAAAATATACAACATAATCAAAACAATACCAAACATTTAAAACAAACACATGTAAAAGCTTTCACAAATTTTATACATCATAAGTAAAATATTAAATATTTTCTTCATAGCCTTTGCTAAACTATGTTGTTGAAATATCTTATTCCAAAACAAAGTTTACATTAATTCGATACATCCTCCATGTTGAATTTATTGCGCCGAGAGGCGCTCTACAACCCAGTATGGGGGAGATCTTGTAACAAAGTTACTAACATGTCGGCAAAAAATAATATAGTGATAGTGAATATTATGGGAGAGATCTTGTAACCTGATGTAACATTTGTAACATGTCGGCAAAAAATAATAGTGATAATGAATATTATGGGAGAGATTTTGTAACACAAAATAAAAAATAATATCACTTTCGTAAAGTTATTTTTATTAATAAAAACTAAATTTTCTAATATGTCAAAATAAATGTCAACCACAAAAACAATCTAAAAAAATTAATCTTCCTACCTAGCAAAACAATAAAAAAGAAAAAAATTAATTATCTGTAAAAAAAGTATGTGGGTCAAGAAAAAAACACAAAATTGAATTATCCACAAAAAAATGTTGGCCTTGCACATGGTTTTAAAACTATGTGCAAGACATTCTAAACAACCCATGGTTTTATTGTACATGGTTTAAGAAGCTTTGCACATGGTTTTAAGACCATGTGCAAGGCCTCCTAAACAACCCATGATTGTAGGAGTGGGGAAATGATGCAATGTTAGTTCCTAACAAAATAAAAAATATTATATGTCGGTCATAAATAATATTAAATATTAATAATAATAAAATTATATGTGAACCTTAAAGAAAAAGATGTGTCTTTTGGTTTGAATCAAATCAATATATACCTAAGAAGAGGTTTGCAGTTCTAGAGATTTGATCCATGGAAAAGCTTGATAGAGACTAGGATTTGGATCTACACTGATAAAATCCAATGTTACTTCTAATATTTTGAGGGTTGAAATCAAATGACACGGAAAGTAGTGTACCGTTACCAATATAGTAAAGAGACTAGTTAATATTTCTGGAAGCTTATTGTTCTTCACATTACCTAGTAACATCGTATTCACTCTTATTGCCTCATAATGCTCAAAACACATTACATTATATGCAAAATGTGAAATATTTTAGTAAAATATTTCGATGAGTTAATTTTATATTTAGCCTTCTCACAACAATTCAGTGGTTGTATTTTAAAAGACGGGTCAATGTTGGAGAAACAATATTTTGTATGTTTTTAAAATCTTTCTCAAAAATAAAATTATTATAATATCTATTTATTATTAAAAAAATTATGTTTATTTTATTATCAAACTTTGACATTATTTTTTAGTTAATAAAAAAAATGCCACAACTCTATACTAATAAATTTATATAAATAAGTATACACATTGATAATGATTACAACTATGAACTTTAAACCATTTTTTTGGGACAAATACTAGTATACATCTATCTTAAACCTGGATCTATTAAAGATCGAAAGGGATTCAATTTATTGAGGTGTAATTATTTTATATGTTAAATTTTTCTACATATTAAGAAAAAATTACATCTCAAGAAATTGAATTTTTTTGGGTGCTTAGTAAATCTGAATTTAAGATGGATCTCTGGTGATATATGGAAGGTTTAATAAAAATTTTCAATAACTATAATTATTTAAAAGAAAACCAATAAACTAGGTTGGAAACTAAAGTGAAATGTTATTACCCAACATCATAAAAGTAAGATTAGAAGTTATTTAACAAAGCAGCTTCAATTACATGAGATTTATTTTTAAATGCTAAAAATAAAACATAAGTGAGATTTGTAAAGGCTAAAACGAAACCATCCAATCTTTATTTCTACCTTTTTTTTCTTTGAAAAAAACTTAGTGGTTTCAAATTATATTAATCCAAAACCACATTTTATATGAGATTAGCCAACCTTTCAAGAACATAGCACAAAATTGATGTTTTGCGGTGATAAACACCTCAATATTCTATTAAAAAATTTCAAAGGTAATTCCTAACTTGCTAATATCTTTCTCAAAAAGAAACAAGCTAACAATTATAAACTTTAGACCTGTATGCTAGATATTTTTAGTTGTGTGGATGGACAACTAGCCCTCTTTATCCAGGATATGGTCCCATATCCAATTCTATTAGAGTATCTCCAGTGTTTTCCCATCTTTTCCAAGTACCAGGGCCCATTTGTAGCCTAGTAGTTGAGAGGACATATGCAATTTCATTCCTTGCTCTATAGATGTGGATGAAAGTGATCTCCTCAAATTCCTTTGAAGCAGCTTGATTTCTTCATATAAATCTCTTAAGAAAGTATTTCTAGGAGGCCAGTTTTGTCGAAACTAATCAATCACCAATTTTGAATCTCCAAATACCTGTATTTTTTTAATCCTTCTAAAGTGGGCTATAATCAATAAAAGCTTCATGGATGCCAACTCTTCCCTGTTGTTTATACTCTGACCAATGGTAGCATGAAATTTTATCCATATACTATTCTCTTTATATACAATACCTTATGCACCTCACATGGTTGGGGTTCCTTGAGATGCCCCATCAAACTAACCATTGGCTCCAGACCAACAAATGATTTCATGTTGAATTCTTCTTATCTTAACCGTATCATCATTTTGAGGAATTTTTTTTGTGATGGACAAACTGTGAGAGACATAGAGTTTAGGTGCATAGAAATTATCTTCAAATACTAATTTATTTCTATTACACCATATTCCCCAAACAATAATGAGTGGGAGGGCCAAATTTTCCTTATAGTCGGCATTTTGGCACCAATTGTACAGTGCCTCTTCTACACTCTGCCCTTCCCATTAGAAATTGATCCTTAATTCCTGAGATGCTATTCTCCAAACCTCCTTGATATATTTGCAATCAATGTTAGCCTAAATACGAACTTTAGTATGGATGGATAACTAGAAAAAGAGCTTAGATTTGAAAGGGAAATTGATCTTCCAATATAATGATTTATACCACCATAAAGGTTCATCGAATTCCTCCTCCTCAGAATTACTTTGTAACCTAACTAGGGAGAGTAATGACCTCCATGCTCATTAGATGATAATCTGATATGGATTTTTTGTAAAGATATGGTAATACTCCTTTCCACATCTCCTTGTGCTCACCTTCAAAGCCAAGATCCTATGTTGGAATCCATTTCTGTCTCATTATCATAGTTTTTCTTTCATCTCCAATCTATGCCAATAGAAATTTACCTTGATTCTGGAGAGAATTTATCATATGGAGGTATCCTATGAGATCCATTGTTGCCCACTGATGGGTCCAAGTCTACTCTCAACTTTCTTCCATCTCTCACTCTCCACACTAACCAGTCTGCTATCACATCAAAATCTAGGATCATTGCCTTCCAAATTATTGATACATTCCTCAAAGATTTAAATCTTTAACAAAACCGTTATTATACTATTAAAGGAATGATATACTTCTGAGAGACCACCTAAGCCTATAATTCATTCCCTTGCAATATTCTCCAAACTCCTTTGTCATCCAAAGATTTTGCAAAACTACGCGAGTGATTTAATCCCCGTCCCCCAAATTCTTTAGGGACCACCAATTTATTCTAATCAACCCATTGATAAGCATGTCCATCCTCAATATTCCCTTTCCACAAAAAGTTAAAGCTTATTCTTTTTATTTGTTCCGAAGTTTCTCTTGGAAAAAATGTCATAGAGATCCAGTATAGTATAGCTTACATAACAACCTTCATTAATACCACTCTACCAGCCCTAGAGAGCCATTTGTTAAACCAAAAAGTGAATATTTGTTCAACTTTCCCTACCAGATAGCCCCAGTCTCTTATATTATAACCATTGGGATTAAGATAAAACCCAAAGTATTTGATCCCCAACAGAATATCCTCCAAGGTGAAATCAAATAAATTGCTAAACTGATTAATATGCTCCTCCATCTTATTCATAAAAGAGATTGTAGACTATCTAACATTAAAAATCATACCAGATGCCAGAGACAATAAATTCATATAAAATTGGAGTCACAACAATCTAAGGACTAGGACAGAAACTTATAATAGATTACACAGATCAATTTTTGTCAAAAATGACTTGAAACAGTGCAAAAAGACTTACAACTGTATATTTGCTTATCATTAATTAGAAGTAGTGATACAATGCAATACAATGGCATGAATATCTATGCAATTCAAATCCAAGAGAGGTCATTCGAATTCATTACATGAGAGTAGCTTAATTTTTCATTAAACACCTTTCGACACATCAGTAACCACTTAACTCCAACGAAATTGACTCTAACTGACTCGGAGGCAGTTTAGACTGAATCTAACTAAAAAGAACTCAACTGCATTCCAACAAGTAGGTGAGGGTGCCTATCTGACTTCAGTTAGGTGAGATGAACATAACATAAATGAACTAAGTCACCAAAAGTAGGTGGAGGCGCCTTTAATCACTCTAGTTAACTGTTTTTAACCAAAAATAGGAAAATTGATGAGGAAGGCGCATTTGTAACTTCAGTTTAACTGAACGGTAGGTGAAACAACCTCCAGTTAACTTAATGGGGCATTTATTTCATGTAGATCAAACCATATTTTCTCCTATATTGAACGAGGAGGCTCAGTTAGGCTCCCCGATTGAGGGAGGAGCTCTAGTATGATGATGCAGTCACATGTTTGAGTCCAAACTTACGATAAGTGGTAAATTAGGCCAAAATAAGCCAAATAATGATGTGTGGTTGAAAAATGAATCCAAAACTCCCCTTAATATAATCTCATGTGGAGGAGTAAAGCAAAATACGGCCTTGACAACAAAGGCCATATGTTACCCTTACAAAAAATTAACTCTAAAATGCTCAAAAAATTCTAAGTGAGGAAAAGAGGAAAAATCCCGTGGGAAAGAAACCCCCCCCTCAAACTAAACACTAAAGAATTAATATCTCTTCACCAAAATGGAACTCACGCCCAACAGTGAATGGAGGTAAGTGAAATTCTTTTTAGTGAAGCTCTTGGTGAAAAAGTCTACAATTCGCTCATCTATTGGGCAATATTGCAGAACAATTGTTCTGTCATGCACAAGTTCTTTGATGTAGTACATGTGGATATCGATGTGTTTGCTTCTCTGTATCTGAACCGGATTTCTCGAGATCTTGATATCACTTTTATTGTCACAAAAAATGACATTAGATGAAGTGCTACAAATGTCAAACTCTGCCAAAATACCTTGCAGCCAAACAGCTTGTATGCATGCATTGACCGCTCCCGTACAATCTGCCTATGTTGCAGAAAGGGAAATGATGGCCTTCTTTTTGTTTGACCAGAAAATAGGCCCACCACTAAACATGAAAACATAGCTGGAAGTAGACTTCTGATCTATGCTATCTCCTTCCCAATCAAAATATGTGAATCCTATCAAGTCTAGTTCAGAATCAACAGCATAGTGAATTCCATAGGTTCTAGTACGCTGCACGTACTGTAGAATCCCCTTGGTTTCCCTCCAATGAAGTTCATGAGGCTACTACATATACCTTGATACATCATTCATGGCATACCAGATGTCAGGCCTTGAATGTGTCAAGTAGAGAAGGATTCCAATCAACTGGCAGTAGAGAGTAGAATCCACCCGTGGAGTAGAATTTCCCTCTTCAAGACTAAATCCTGAGAGGAATGGGAAAGGTGCTGCCTTACAATCAGCCATATTAAACAATTAACATGTATGATGCATATTTGGATTGGGACACCATTATCCCATCAAAATGTTGATTTATTTCTAGCTCAAGAAACTACCTCAGCTGGCCTAGATCACTCATCTCAAAGCTTCAAGTAAAGCAATTTTTATAAAGATGATTGAAGCAAGGGTGCTTCCTGTAATTGATAGATCATCAAAATACAGAACTATAATAAGCATATTACCTTCATATTTATGCAAGTACACATTTGGATCAGACTTACATATTTCAAAGTTTTGTGCTATCAGAAAACAACCCATTTTGCTGTACCAAGCTCTTGGGGCATGTTTTAAGCCATACAAGGATTTTTGCAGCTTGCAAACTAATGATGGATTTGATGTGTAGAATTCAGGATGATTCATTTAGATCTCTTCTTGCAGGTCTCCATGAATAAAATCACTTTTTACATCCATATGGTGCACCTCCTTGTGTTTGGATGCAAAATGGCTAAGACTAGCCATATAGAATCCATTTTTGCCACCAGTGCAAAGGTCTCAATGAAGCCCACTCCTTGTACTTGGGAGAAATTTTTTTCTACCAGCCATGCTTTATATTTTCACATTGATCCATATGCAGCAACATTTGTCCTATATACCCATTTGCGTTGAACAAGTTTCCTCCCAAGTGGAAGGGAAACTAGCTCCCAAGTTTCATTTGTTTGGAGAGAGTTAAACTCTTTAGCCATTGCAGCTTGCCATAGAGGATCATTCCGAGCATGATAATATGACTTAGGATCAGATCCAATCATCATGTATCACTTCTCAGACAACAAATAATCATTTCAAGAAAGAGAAATGCCTTCTCTTTGAAAATATGCTTGAGTTCTCTTTGGATCAGTAGGATTTCCAACATTTGACCCGACAAAAGAGAGAGTCTTTTCGACCCATTTGGGTAGATGAGAGGGATCATTTGGATCTGTTTAAAAAAATGGTATTTAATACTCACTGATATCAAAAATTATATCTGAAATATAATAGCACACACTTTCATTTTCATCTCCAAAATCTTCAGCAGAAAGGGAAGGCAGTTCAACAGTTTCTTCCTCTACTAGTTTCAAATGTTGGAGAGGTTCTTCGAAGTAGACACTTCTCTCAATGAGTATATTTTTAGTTATGATATTAAATAGCTTGTATCCCTTTTCTTCCTCATCATACCCAATTAATATGCACTCAACACTCTGTGGTTGCAAATACTTTCTCTTATCTAGTGGATTTCTAGCCCAAGCAGTGGACCCGAAAACCTTGAAATTAGACACATTCGGTTTGTGACCAGTGTATGCTTCGAAAGGTGTTTTTCCTTTCAAGAATGAATGTGGGATCCTGTTCTGAATGTAGGCATCAAAATTCATAGTTTCAGTGCAAATATTTGCAGCCAAATCGTTAGACTGAAGCATATAGGTTGTCATTTCTTTTAGTACCCGGTTTTTCCTTTCTGCTACACCATTCTGCTTAGGTGTGTAGGGAATGATGTGCTGAATATTGATTCCAATTTTGGTACAAAGTTGAAGCAGCTATGATTGATGTATTCACCTACATTATCATATCCTATAGCTTTGATATTTCTCCTAGTAGTAGTCTCAACGGAAGCTTTAAAATCTATGAATTTTTCAAGAACTTACGACTTCTTTTTGAGAAAGTAGACCCATGTAATTCTTGAAAGGTCATCTATGAAGGTAATCAAATACATTGAACCACTCATGGAGGTTATTGGAATTGGATCGCTGATATCATAATGTATCAGCCCTAAAATACATGTAGCTCTGCTAGCATTTCCTCTTTCAAACTTATGCTCAGAATGCTTGCTGACTATGCATCCCTTGTAGATCCCTTTTGAGGATTTGATTGTCGGAAGGCCTTCACCATGGAATCCTTTTGTATCAGCTGTAAATATTTATAGTTTAGGTGTCCAAACCTTTCATTCCATATCTGGATGACCTCATTCCCATGAGTCAGGAGGGCGGATGGCTTTGAATCAGGCACAAAGTTAGAAAACCCATAGGTCTTAGCAGTGTGATTTTCTTTCCCCAAGTCAATGATTTTTCCAGAGGTTATCTCAGATAGCTCAAGATCATCGGGGATGAATACAAATCTTATAGGGAAACATGTGTGTGTCATTTGATATACATACAAGAAGTTTGAAGCTAAAGAGGGCACATATAGCACATTTTTAAAGCTTCCATGTTCTAGATGGATAGTACCTTTTCCTTTTGATGAGACTTGAGAATCATCTCCCATGTGAATGGAGATACATCTATTGGAATCCAGTGATGTGAAAGAATAATTGCATGCAACCATATGATTCGAAGCACCGTAGTGAATGAGAAGAGATCTAGCCTCCGAAACATTAGCCATGAGAGCAAGTCCTCTTTCAGGATGATTATTCTGATACCCAGCTTCTTTCTTCCTTACACCTTCTAGAAGAGTAATGTTGTTTTTCTCAAGGAGAAGGGCCATATGATCAATTGTTCTCTTTATGCAAGAGATTTCGGGGTGAAATCCTCTTGCACAGTAAGAACACTTTGTCTTCTCTTTACCCCGTTGCTTGTTTTTCCTTGAGCCTAAGGGCTCATCCAACTGCTATTTTTTCTCCTTCTGCTTGGGAGGATCAAACTTTGTATTCTCTTTGTTTTGATTTCCTTTTGCATTCGAATATTTGGGTCCTCCAACAAAAAAGGCTTGATCTTATTAAATTGAGCACGTAGATCTGTGGACAAACACACAACTCACAAGATAGATCACACAATTTACTCAGCAATTGAAGAATGAAACAGTGCAAAAATGGCTTGCAGCTGCGAATTCTTTCATTAATCAAAAATTAATTAGATAATAATTACAATGAAGTAAAATGGCTTAAATAGCCACATGCAATTCGAATCCACATGAGGAATTTCGAATTGATTAGACTCTATTTGACTGTAGGTAACTAAGACCTTGTCTAAATCATTGTCGGAGGACCCAATAGTTAACTGACCTTGTCTAAGCCATAACTGGAGTTCATCGGAGTTCTAAAACAAAAATCAAGTGTTACATTCAATGTTGACTAGGGCTAACTGATTGTGGTAGGTGAGAAATGCACCCCTCCTGCATGCAACCATGCAAACCTAGCGCTAACTGAATGTAGAGGACTAGAACTGAATGTAACTAACTGCTAACTTAGCTTGACTAGTCACCAACTCAACTGAACTGACCTTGGTTGGTTTTGGCACTCCTAGTGGCTCCTATATTGTAGGGATTGGTATAGGAGGCTCCTAAAATGATGCATGCAAGTGCAATCAGTGGAAGTAGGTCTCAATTAGTGTTCCCCACACTTTAGTAACTAAAACATGTGCCCCAATTAGGCCAAGTGGACCCAATGGTGCTAGTGACTAAAAATAGACTGGATGGACTCCCGATTTAGACATGACTCTTGATTTAGACATATGACCAAATTGGACAAGGGAGGATTAATAATCCTAATAGATCTTTGTAAAATATGAAGGATCCCATCTGAACAAGTTTATCATGCTCATTGGTAAGGGACTCAATGAATGCATGTAGGGTCGGCATCTTCCAATTTGGAATTGTAACCTTTCTAGTATGGAAGATAGACACAAAAACATATTAGTTTGGTCCAACATTTGAAAGGATAGAAAGGATGAGCTGATCATATTTCTTCTCAACTTCACATTGCTTCAATTGGAGCATAAGGTGCTTAAACTTATTGAAGAATTCATTGATGGTCTCAAAGTTTCCTGTATTGGGAGAGATCGGTTCATTCACCAACTGATAGGATCTCAAATAATCATGCTTTCCAAATATTTTAGCAAGTTTTTTCCACTCTTCCTTGGGATTCTTCAATCCAGAGAGATAAAAAAGAAGATCCTTAGAAATGGAGAGGCATAGGAAACCATACGCTTCATCTAGTTTGTTCTAATATTTTTACTTCTCTATTACTGCATTCGGCTCTATCTCTGTGACCATGGTGACTCTATAGGGTCCTTTGGAGTGCAATGCTATTTCAATATCCTCTTTCCACTGATGATAGTTGAAATGAGTGAGAATATTTCTTGAAGAGGAGTCCATTTTGTAGCTGTAGAGAATGCAATAGAAGTGCTTGAGATACCTGTAATTACACAAAACAAACAAAATAAGGTCGAACAACCTACACTTTTGGAGTTTGCTTCATGCCTAGATAAAATTCTCTGGACATAATCCATAGGGAGCAAGGATATTTTCCAGGACTTATGTGGAAAACTCTCTACTTCTGGTGCAATGTTAGAATAATTTTGAGCAATTTTGCTCAATCTTCTTCATAGATCCAGCAAGAAACTTGTAGAAGAGTTGTCTTGTCCTACCATGGCTCTAATACCATATAAAATTGGAGTCACAACAATCTAAGGACCAAGACAAAAACTTAGAATAGATTACACAGATCAATTTTACTTAGGAATGACATGAAACAGTGAAAAAAGACTTGCAACTATATATTTTCTTATCATTAATCAAAAGTAGTGATACAATGCAATACAATGGCATGAATAGCCATGCAAATTGAATCCAATAGAGTTCATTTGAATTCATTACATGAGAGTGGATTAATTGTCAGTTAAACACCACTCGTCACATCACTTAACCACTTAACTCCAACTTAATTGTCTCTAACTGGCTCGGAGGTAGTTTAGAATGAGTATAACTGAATAAAACTCAACTTCATGCTAACAAGTAGGTGAGGGCGCCTGTCTAACTTTAGTTAGGTGAGATGAACTGAACTAAACTAAAGTGGGTCATGAAAATTAGGTGGAGGCACCTTTAATCACTCTAGTTAACTGCTTATAAAAAAAAATAGGAAAATTGATGAGGAAGGCACCTTTGCAACTTCAATTTAACTGAAATGTAGGTGAAACATCCTCTAGTTAACTAAATGGGGTGCTTATGTCATGCATATAAACCCATATTTTATCCTATATTGAAGGAGTAGGCTCAGTTAGGCTCCCCGATTGAAGGAGGAGCTCTAGTATGATGATGCAATCACATGTTTGAGTAAAAAATTAGAATAAGTGGTAAATTAGGCCAAAATAAGCCAAATAATGATGTGTGTTTGGAAAATTACTCCAACAATTCAAAATATCCTTGAGATTTTATACCTCTCTTCTTGACTCATTACAAAATATCACGATGTCATCTACAAAAAGAAGATGGGTTAGCTATAAACTACCTCCCATATGGATTCCCATGAAATATCCTACTGTATTAACATGTAAAATTATTATTTTGAGGCCCTCCACCACTAAAAGAAAGAGAAGAAGCGCCAGAGGAAATCCCTTCCTGATCCCCCTACCTGGCCTAAAGAAGGGTGAAGTTGCTCCATTAACTAGGAATGCAAAGGATACTGATTGGACACATGACATAATTCAAAAAATGGACCTAGAAACCAACTTGAAGAAGGACCAACCTTAAATATAACCATATTTCCCTTTCATAAGCTTTAGATAGATCAACCTTCATGATCGTAGCTGAAGTCTTCTTCAGATGAATGAAATGTAAAACTTCTTGTGCAATCTATATAGCATCATGGATTTGTATTCCAGATAGAAAGGAAAATTGTTATTGAGATATGGCTTTTGATAGAACTCCTTTGATCCTTTCGACAATCACCTTTGCTATCAACTTGTATATACAATTGCATAAAGAGATGGGTCTATCATATTCCAGGTTGTTTGCATGATCTTTATTTGGAATTAATGCTATGAGGGTCAAATTAAAAACATCAAGTATTCTTCCTATAGATTGAGACTCTTCAAACACTCGAAGGATCTAAGGCTCAACAATATCCATTAACCCTATGAAAAACTCCACTAGCTAACCATATGTTTCTGGAATTTTGTCCTTTTGCATCAAATGTAAGACTTCCTTCAATTCCTCCAGAGTAATATCTTCCTTTAAAATATATTGATCCTACTCTGATATGAAGGATGGAAAGTGATACATCATTATGATCATATATACCATATTACCTCTTTGGACCTCCTTAAATAAACCTTCTAAGTTCCTCACTCCTACTTCAACTAAGTCTCTAAAACCATTGGCTATAGATCCATTTTCTTCCTTCAGATTAGTTATACTATTGACAAAATTCATGTGCTTAACGTAGTTATGGAAATATTTGGTATATTCATCCCCTTGCTTCAACCATATTTCTTTCCTTTTAAGCCTCTGGGTCGCTTCTTTTTCTTCCATGATCTGATTCATCCTTAATTCCAAGCTTACTACTTCTAATTTGTGTTCCAAATTCTTGAAACCTGCCAAGTCTATATCATATAAAGAAGCTAACGAAGCTTAAATACCTTTTAGGTACTCCTCGTGTATTTTCCTTCTATATGTTGCCCAAGATTTAGTCTTATGTTTTAACTTGTTAAGCTTATGCAAAAAACTTGATATATGCCAATTATGCACTCTTTGCATCGAACATGACCCAGAATGTACTCAGCCCATTTGTATAAAATTGACATCCTTCAACCATTTTTCATTAAATTTTAAAGGGATTGGAGTCTTTTCCATCCCCATTGTGAATTCAAGGAGTATTGGGAAATAATCCAACTTGCCTCTTGATCTCACTCATTACTTTAGGGCCATAGATTCTTGCAGGATTCCATTGTTGATGAGGAATATCTATGCACTTAGCAATCTTGTCATGTCCCAATATCATATTCCTCTATCTAGGCTTAACAACAACAAGTATGATATCATACATATTGTAGGAATACAAACTTCTAAGAAAGAAATAAGCCAAAGATCCTTTGTGATCCATGGCTCCCCAAATTTTTTCCTCCCCCCAAAAAAATTAATATCCCAACCTATGATAACCCTCAATCAAGGTTTAAAAAAAATCTTGACTAAGCTATTGTCATTATTAAAAAAGAAATAAAGTAGTCTGCAGGAAGAATGCTCACCATTGAAAATGAAGAAGGCATCTTGTAATAGATCAATTGCACTATTTCTTTAAACAAATATAAGCCCTCGATTGAGGTATTTAAAAAATTACTCAAACCCTCGATCGAGGATTTTTAAGACCTCAGTATAGATAATAGCTCGATCAAGGTCTTTAAAAACAAGCCTTCATCCCCCTTTTTTGCAAATTAATTTTACTAGCCTCTTTGAAAGGCATAATTGTTATACCTCAAAATGGAACTTCTTCATCCGAGTGATGATACTCAATGTGTTGTCATAGAAAAGGACAAGTTGGATTGAAGAGCCTTTTTGGCTATAGGAGGTTTTGGTATAAATTGCATAAAGCTTACTACAATGATAACACCTTTTTTTTATGAGTTTTGAACAAGTACGTGAATTTTATAGTGACAACTAGCATTTTATACACAAGTTGTCTATTTTCAACCCGCGTATTTACCCTAAAGTTGCATACGCGAGTTTCCCAAAGGAAACCCGCATGTTATACACAGGTTTCTCTTGTTGCACTCACATATTCCTTAAAAAATCATTAAAAATAAAAATAAGAAAACAAGTTAATTACGAGGTGGTTGGGGTCAATATGGCAACTTTCCAACCTTCCTTAACTACCCTTACCTCGTAACTTCTCCTCTCAATTGACAATAAAAACATGAGATGAGCTAGAGGAAAAGGGGATCATTCTAGAGATAGAGTTATGCTGGAGGATTTCCTTTAGAGAAGAGAAGCAAGAGGGCCCAAAACCAGGTTTCAAGAAGATCAGATCAAGTTGAGGTGAATGTACTTGTTCCAAAATTCTATGAATAAAGAGATCTATTTCCTTCCAAATATTTATTATGCATTGTTCAATTATCAATGAGTTATGATCAAGATCATGCTTTTGTTTTAAGTTTCAATATTATTATATGTTCATGTCTATGATTTTGTAATATCTATAAGTGCTTTGAGAAGGGTGTTTTTCGTTTTGTAGGTATTACAGCAACGGATCAAAGGATTGCTTTGGGAGAAGTGAAATATAGGATCAACCTTCGAAATAAGGTATTCTTTTTTATCCATTGAACCTTCTTCCACTCTTTGATAATATACAAGTTTTATTTATGTTTAGATGCTTCTTGGTATGGCATGTCTATAAACTCAGTATGTTGGTGACCTCTTACCCCAGTCATAGGATTACTTATTCCCTAACAAAATGAACGGAGACCATACTGTGGATTAGCCTTTTCTTAGGGGTTTTCTTGCAATTATTTCTTCCAATCTATTAGTTTTTGGTCTTGTTTTTAACTTGCAGAAGCAATATCCATTCAAGTCCAACTCAAACTCTTCGGTTGTTTGAGTTAGTTTTTTTCTTTTTTTAAAATATGGGAGAAAAAAGCGAGTGCAGGCTACTTACACCCGCATATTTCCTAAGAAAACATGATTTTCCTCCTATACATGCATGTATTATATACAGGTTCATGTCTGAATAGTCACATTTTTTTCCTGTAACTTGAATTAGCGAGCTAGGTTTTGTCTTTTCTAGTTTGTTTTTAATGTTTGATAATTTCAAGACTCTTCTGGAACTTTGCTGGTATGTTTCCAATGTTTTAGTCTCTGTTTGGATGGTTTTCAAGCCTTTTTGAGTTAGTTGGAGTGAATGTTTGTGAAAAGACTTGGTTTGGTCTTACTGCTTGGCTTATGCTTAGACTAACTGTGTGTAGAGTCTTTGTATATCGGCTTCTGTTGATTTCTGGCTCAACTCTTTGTCTTGTCATTTAATGATTGACTTGACCTTTCTTTCCCAAGTTTGCATAACTTTGTTGCAAATACATCGTCTTTTTTCCAAGATTGGTTATTGTCAAATTTCTTTAGTTGCTTGAGGTTTGTCTTTATAAGATCATTGTCTTGAGTTTGACTTATCCAAGCTTTTATTTCTAACTTACATATTGTGCATAATATTTATTCTTATTTCATTTTGAAAATAAAATAAAAACAAGTGAAAATTATGTGCATTCTAGTCTAGTTGCATTAGGTAGGTGCATTCACATAGTTTTTGAAAATTTCAAAAAGAAAAAGAAAATATTTGTTTCCAAAGTCACGTAGGTATTTTCATTAATTTTGAAAAAAGGAAAAATTAAGTGACAACATCATTTTGAAATTTATTACATCATGTATATTTTTCTTTCTTGTTGAGTCGAAATACTCCATCAATTTCATGACCACTCACCTCTAAGTAACTAAAAAGAGCGATTAATTAATTAATTAGTAAATTTATAATCTAAAATTAATTAGTAAATTTTTATTTTTAGGGACGACACCTTCTATTTAACCTAGGGTTTTGGGTAAGGATTCATATTTAAACTACCCAAAACTATCAAACTCATATTTAGTGGCTATTCTTCTAGGAAATCCAACCTTGCAAGGAGGTGAACCGACAATATCCTCTCACACAGGAGTCAAGCACGAGGTCTGGCAATATTGGGTTGTGGAGATACCCCTCCAATACTCAGTTTAGCATACACCAAAGATGTTGTGTGTTTGGGGATTTACTCAGTACCATCTTTGGCCCCGTGAGGTGCTGGTACTGTTTGAGTTTTGGACTTTGCTACCCTATCCATGCACATCAGTTGGACTTACGAATGTTCTGCTAGACCTTCTTTGTAATATTGGTATCCACAGTACCTTGACCATTAGGATTCTTAAACAGGTTACGGTGGAAGGATATTGTCACCTGTATACCCAGTGTACCTTTTACATCCTCCCTATTATTTAAAAAATTTCAAAACAACCTTAATAGTTATGCTCCTTTTTTTCAAGGCTATCCTTGGTATCAAGGGAATATCCCTCCATCCTCACCATTTGTGGCCGTTGTGCCTACTTACTCAGGTGTATTTATGGGAATAAAAAATCCCTTTTCAAGATTTATTTTTCAAACCACTGACCAAAATTCGACTGCACTAGTCGTGAGTTCCCCCTTTTCACTCTTTAGTGGAAGGAATACCACTCCCGTGTCTACGACACCTATTTTAGTTAGAAATATCCATACTATGTATAATGCACCCCAAGAAAGAAACCCTTTGGATTTTGGGTGGAACCTATTTCAAACCCTTGTCACTTTACAACCGAGAGTTGGGGGAAACCCTAACCAACCTTATAGGAATATTTTTGCAGGAACTTATTCTCACCAAACGCCTCAAAATAAAATTTTGGCTAGGCCCCATCTTCCATTTTTGGAAACTTTAAACTTGCCAGATATTTTGAAATTGATGAATGACCCCGTCTATCATGATGCGACCTGGGCATTGGTTCGGATCAAGTTACCTTCATACATTCAAAAATTTGAAGGAAAAACTTGTGAATACCCTAGTGACCATGTCACTACCTTTCATTTATGGTGATCCTCCAACTCGTTGAATGATGCTTCTATTTGGCTACGAATTTTTTCAAAGAACATTAACTAGCATGGAATCCAAATGGTACATTGAGCTTCCATCTACCACTTACGATAGTTTCCATGATTTAGCGGTGATTTTTCTCAACCACTTCCAACTTCATGTTTGGTATGATGTCGGTACAGACCTTTTGTCAACCTTTAGGCAAAACAAAGGCTACACACATTTCTGACCATATTCAGGAGTGGAAAAGATGGAAGAGGTTGATTAAGTCCAACATTCCTTGTGAGTTTTCATTAGAATTCTTTTTGAAATATTTATTTCCTTATATTTCAAAAGATGTTTCTACTTCAAGGGAAACAAGTAAGGAGGAAGCCATATTAAGAACCCTTCAGCTTGATTTGATTTATGTTTAGTTTGGGATTCTTTATGAAATCATACTGGATGCACCTAGGTCCAACACTGACTTTGCAAAACCCAAACCCATACCACATGCTGATGACATTGTGGGTTTAGTTGAAACACCTACTATGGAATCCTTAGCTAAGCAAATACATGAGTTATATGTGAAGCAGTCTGCAGTAGACACAACCAATTCTTCCACACCCTCCCCTCAAAATGTGAATGTTTACAATGCACAATATAATCAAACTGGTACTCAAAATAAACCTAATCCCACAAACAATGCTGAATGGGGTAAAATAGAGAAGAAGAAAGTGAAATTTCCTTGCAAAATTTGCCAATAAGATCACCTAACCTATCAATGCCCCCTTATGGAGCAAGCTCAAAAGTTATTAAAGAAACAACCTATTGTCCTAAAGGATCCATTCCCAAAAGGACAAATACGACTTTGAGAGAACCTAACACTGTTAGGTGCACTCAAAGTGCTTCATCTTCTGATCAATCATACATTAATATGGTTTGTTCTCATACCTTATTGCAAATCAGATCTGAAAAATATGAGCTTGAGTAATCTAGAAAATGCAAACAAGCTGTTGAAACGCCAACTCCTCTTTGCATTGAGAAGTTCGATGATCCTATGCCTAAGATATTGAAAGGTATCTTCAAGAGGGTGTCACATAATCCTAATGTGCGGGATACTGTCGACTATTTGGTTGTGGAAGATCTAGCCCAAACTCCTTGTTCGATGTTCTCCTTGGAAGTGTTACAACATTTCCCTTTGCAACGAAATGCACTTATGGATTCCATCGACAATTTAGATTCTACAGGTTTAGTGGCCAACTTTGAATTTTCAAATGTCAAGCCTCACTTACGTTACCATGTCGCTTTCCAAATTGAAGTAGTACGTGTTGGGCTCCAATACACTAATGTAAATTAGACCTTAAGTTTATGTCAATCTGGAGTTTGTAGACTTAGAGGCATATCCCAATTATAGAGACTCAAAGCTAGACCTAACTAGAAATTTAGTTTACCTATGAAACAAATCTATTGAATGTTGAAATGCTATGACTTTGAAATGAAAAACCTCCCTTACAGAAGTAACTTCATTTGATCTGTGAGTTTAAACAACAATTAATATGTGAAATATTCTAAGATAAAAACAAATTGAACCTAAATCCTAAAAATAGATCACAATACACTGCCTATGATCTTACTGTTGAAAGCAGTCAATCATTGATTTCTTTTACAAGAAGACATTCACAATGTATAACTATCCTCAGCAATTCAATATTGAATGAGAAATGCACAACAATTCGATATTGAATAAGCAATCTAGATCATTCCTACAGCGTTTAAACATTTAAATAACAGAGCTCATAACCCTGTTCATACAATCTAACTCGTTCTGCAATGTATGAGTAATTAAAATGAAGAAAATCGACTTCTACAGGATTTAATAAAAGGTACGACATACAACGATGCAAAAAGAGGTGTGCAGACTTGGAAAAGGGGGCCCTCCAATGTTTCATTCACACACGCAAAGGAAAATCACAGAGCTCTAAAACTCAATCGCATTCACCATATAGAATTGGGCATAAACAGTAATTTATCAAATCCACAGTCTTTATTTCAAAACCATACGTTTATGATCTAGGGTTTTTTTCATATGTAAAATCAAATACTTATACAATCTTTAAAAAAAACTGGAAATGCTACAAATATGGAAGACTCATAATGATATGCGACCCTCGAGATCCTCCATCAAATCCATAAAAATAGACAAAATCGAAACTGTCCTGTTTTTATGCTAAGTGGTAGCACATGTGGTCGTATTTGACCGGCATTGACTCGACACCTGTGAAAACCATATCATTTGTTCGTTAGAAGTTTAACCATCCTTGGACATCGAGGATATTCCTCTCATCTCTCAGTTTGCGCCTAGCTGGCTTGCAAGTATCCAACCTAGGAGAAATTACGGGAAGTTAGCACATCCTGTAATTTTGAATAAAACCTTAATTTAAATGCCTTAAAAATATCATAATTCAATTTGTTAGGAATCAACAACATTTATACCTTTGACCAAAGTTTTGTGGATGAAATTAAGGTTTTATGGATCAAGTATGAAGGGTTATGGAGAAAACTGGAAGGTATTTAGATGGAAAAATAGGTAAAAATGGTGCCCAACATCTCCCCCAAGAGGAAGATGTTGCATGTCCTCATGCACAAAAAGTTTCTCAAAAATTTGACCCTTCTTATATCATGACCAAAATTGTGTTGCTGACCCTCTGCTTTTAATCTCCTGTCTGAGATGATGCATTTGTAGAAGTTCGAGATGCATAAAGGACTTTCAGTTTCTCATACTTGGTTTTGTAAGTCTTCTTTTGTTTATACCATCTATATGCATGCTTGGAGATTTGTGCCCTTTGAACCTTAAGCTTCCTGTTCTTTTCTTTTAACTTTTCATTCCTTAGTTCTGATTCCCTTACTTCCAGTTTCAATTTCTTAATCTTTTTACTGTTTTTGGAAGTTTTCTTCTTTTCCATCTTTATTGGAGGCTGTACAGAATAAGTATCCATCCCCAATTCTTCATTCTCTTGTACTGAATCTCCCTTCTTTTATTCTTCCATAGTTTGTTGCTCTAAGAAAGGAGAATCTGGATCATCTAATATTTCCTGTCTTGGATGCTTTTTCTCTTATTTTTCTTGCTGCTCCAAGAAGAGATTAATTTTTTTAGTCTGCTTTATCACTTCATCTGAAATATTTTCAGTTTATTGGGTATCTTTTTCTTCATGGACCTGCCTTATCTCACCTGTTAGACTTTCTTCTTGACTTTCCAAGGATTGTATGTATTCATGCTGTTTCTGTTGGCTTTCATCATCCTCTTCTAGTGCTGACTTATTTCGAGCTTGTTGATGCTTCCTTGGCTTTCTTTTATAAGTGGTGAAGATTTGATCTTGCTTTTGAAACTATATTTCTTCTTTCATCACACTCCTAGTTCGTATCCTTCTCTGAGGCTGTTTTCAGCTTGCTACCTCAGAGTTGTCTTCATCATTTATGATCATCAACACCTCTCTTTCTTTATTTTTCCCCTTAAGTAGTTTTGAGCTTGTTGCTTCAGGGTTCTGTTCTCCATCGTTGGGGTATGTTATCATCAACAATTTGTCTTCTTTCAAACCTTCTTCAGGAGGCTCTTCTTGTTCTTCAAACTGATTATGAATTAGAAATTCTTGCCATGTCAGGTTTTGCTTCTGTAACTCATATGTGATGATTATTTTGATGAGTCCACAGTGGAAAAGGCTTGTTAATTTATCTTCTGCATGCTTTTGAATAGCCTTAGCCATCTTGGAAAGACTTTGTAATAAAAAATGGGGCATGTTAATCTCACAATCACCCTTCAGATGCTGCAATAGCTTGATATGATAAAGATATACAATACTAAATCGGCCTTCATCAGTGATGAATCTTTGGATGGTATAGAATATTTCATCCCAGGGATGAACCAACCAGCTCCTTGGTATTCCTTTCTTCCAGTTCATTGATCCTGCCCTTGACCTACACAGAAAGGGTATCCATGCCTTCTCCTTGAATTGTTTGGTTTTAAAGAATCTCTCTCCTTGCTATGGTAAGCCAACGATCTGTGCTAAAATTTCTTCAGACAGTATGAAATTCAAATTTCCCACTGTAGTCGTTTCTCCATCAAACGAGCCAGTAAAGGCTAGGCTAACATTATCATTGTGCCCATCAAAATTTTCAAAAAAAGTCACCCACTGTTTCTTCTAAAAAATTTCCATACATTTCTCATGAATAGCAGTGGAATCAAATTTCTCTGGTTCCAATCTAGATATCATTTTGCAATTTTAACAGGAAAAGAAATATGCAGCAGAAAATGCCATCTTTGCAACTCTGTAAATGTTTTCCTATTCCAAAATGATACTCTGAAACTAGAATTGCTATTGATCTAGCAAATTCTTTTGGAAAAAGATTCAAGTTTTACCTCTCCTCTGGCGTTATTGCTTCAAAATTTCTCCTGCTCGTATGCATTCTTTAGAAAGCTAGTGCCCGCATCCTTCCTCTGTGATACATGCCTTCTTTTCACTGTAAAATATTATCCTTATATGCCTTTGCATTATACAGCAATCGGGTCTGCAGATGGAAGAGTGAAATTTGGGAATATGATCAAAACAAAATGACCATTCTGATATGAAATCCTAAGGTCATGCGATTTTCTACGCACATATATATTTTCATGGGAGCATACAACTGTGATTCCCATGTCTTTTACAATCATTATCTGAACATGCCATTTTTATCCAATCACTAGTTCGGGTACAAATTTCTCAAGGAAAAAGATTGAAGGAAAAGTTAGAACCATTCCATCTCTATACAATGTGCTTCAGTTCCCTTGCATACCCCAGTGTTTGATTAATGAGTTGTAAGGAAGGGATTTCTTCACTTGGAGTGGACTCTTTTCACTTTTTGGAAATACAAATAGCCATTCCTTATATCGAATGTTCTATATTCCATATATATTTTTAACTTAATGTATAATGCACTAATATCTTTGTCCTGGAGTATATAAATGAAGATATAAAAACATTTGAATGCCATTGTTGTTTTAATAATAAATAAAAACATTTCTCTTCTTGTTGAGAGGAAAACCCTGCTTGTAGAATGCAGTTTAGGTTTTGAAAATTTGAAATTTGCTTCTGGGATTGATTCTGACCACCATTTTGACACCTAGGGTAGGATAATGAGAAGTGAATGAAATGCTGGCATGGATTGTGAAGGTGATAGAGTAGACAGTCAGGCTTATGAGGATAGGTAGATATGTCATTTACTTAAAAACAAATAATCATGCAACTTTTAAAGCATAAAAATTAAAATCCTTATAGACTTTGCTTGATATCCCTTTATGTTGAGCTTGCTGCTTGATGTAGCTGGTTTGCAATTTGTTTCTGATTTACATATGTCCTTCTGATGTCTAATTTTAAAAATGTCTGCCATCTCAGGTCCCTTTTGCTAAACAGGAAGTCAGGTCCCTCTGCATTTGGAAATGTCTTGGAACTATCTCAGATTCCTTCTTCTAAACTGGAATTCAGGTTCCTCTGCATTTGGAAAAGGCTTGGAACTATCTCAGATTCCTTCTGCTAAACTGGGAGTAAGGTCCCTCTGCATTTGGAAAAGGGCTTGGAGGTTCCAAGAAAGAAGAAAAATAGAAAGCATGAAATGCTTATCCCCCTCACAGGCCTATTTATTGACTTGTCCTCAAGTCAAACAATATCTTTATTATGCAAAAAAAAACTGCCTATGAGGCAAGCAATTTCTAATGCCAGAAAGTGAAAATATATTTGTGAATTTTCAATGGCCAAGCGAACCTATTTTTCCAAGGAAAATTCGAGTTTATGTTGTGCCAGTTACCTGGTTTTCACAACTAAACTCCCTTTTTTTCTTTCTTGTTTTTTTTTATGTTTTGTTTTGTTTTTATTTTATATATATAT
>LPNX010142764.1:164401-233377 GCA_001517045.1 Pseudotsuga menziesii
TCTTGCCATTGGGCTCTCTGCTGTTGTATCAAAATATTGTGTTCTATTGTAGCCTGTCTCATCTCATCTAGTTGATTCAATTGTAGTATCCTTTCTTGCTGTGCTTCAGAAAGATCCATCCCCAAATCTGCTGCTAACTTAAAGGTATGAATTTGAAATTCTATCAATATGAGGACTTGCTTACCATAAACGAGCTGATAAGGAGAAAAACTAGTACTGTATTTCCAAGTGATTCGGTATGCCCATAAAGCTTCAGTATGCTTAGTTGACCAATCCTTCCTATGCATCTGGACAGTTTTGGTGATGATTCCTTCCAAAGTCTTGTTTGTAGATTCCACCTGGCCATTGGCTTGTGGATGGTAAGGTGTATATTTTTTGTGCTTAATATTGTACTTTGCTGCTATCTCCTGCACTAATTTAGAAGTAAACTGTGCACCCTGATCAGTGACAATCTCTCTAGGAACCCCAAATCTGACAAATATCTCTTCAAAAAGAAAGTTTACCAATGTCTGTTATGTGGCTCTTGGTAATGGTTTGGTTCCACCCATTTTGTAACATAGTCAGTACATACTAGAATGTACTTCTTTCCTTGTGATGGTGGATGAATTGGACCAATAAAATCAAGAGCCCACTTTTCAAATGGTTCTATTAGGATTTGTGGTTGGAGTGGCATTTCATCAGATCGTACTGGTCGTCCCATCTGTTGACAAGTATCACAACTCCTAACATACTTCTTAGAATCCTTGAAAATAGAAGGCCAGTAATACCCCAAATTGAGTATCTTGTATGATGTTCTTTTCTCTGCAAAATGGCCACCACATGGTTCATCATGACATGATTTCAAAATATCTAAAACTTCATCTTGTTGTACACATCTCCTAATAATTAGATCATATCCTGTCTAAAAGATATCACCATTGACCCATATATGTCTAGCACTTTGTTTAATAATCTTTTTATTTTCTTTAGATGACATAGATGGAGGTAGCTGTCCTGATGATAAATAGTTGGCAATATCAACATACCAAGGAGTGATAATAGAAATTGCAAACAAGTGTTCATCAGGAAAACTATCTAAAATAGGAACAACCTCACCAGTATTGTGTAAGCGAGACAGGAAATCTACCACTTGATTTTCTCGTCCAGGCCGATCTAAAATAGTGATACTGAATTCTTGCATTAATAGTAACCATCTGGTTATCCAACCATTAGTAATAGACTTATTCATCAAATATCGTAAAGCGGAATGATCTGTGTGGACAAAAATTTCGTAGCCAATAATGTAATGACGGAATTTGTTCACAGTATGAACTACTGCCAACATCTCCTTTTCAGTGACTGTATAATTCACTTCTACAGGTGTTAGATTTTTGCTGATAAAATAAATAGCATAAGTCATGGTATGCTCTTTTTGTCCCAAAGAGGTCCCTATTGCAGTATCAGATGCATCGGTAGAAATATGGAAGGGCAATGTCCAATTTGGTCCCCTTAAAATGGGAGCAGTTGAGAGCTTCTCTTTAAGTGTTTGAAATGCAGATTGACAGTTAGTATCCCATTTGAAGTGTACATCCATTGAAATTAATTTAAACAATGGAAGAGCTATCTTACTGAAATTTGCAATAAATCTACGATAATAGCCTGCATACCCTAAAAATATTCTTACATCTGTTTGAGTTGTTGGTTAAGATAGATTTACAATGATTTGAATTTTAGTAGGATCTACTTTTATTCCAGATGAAGAAATGTGATGTCCTAAAACTATTCCTTCAGTCATCATCATAAAACACTTTTCGTTGCTAAGGGAAAGATTTGAGTCAACACACCTTTTTAAAATTTTCTCCAAGTTTTCTAAGGAATCCTCAAAGGCACTTCCATGCACAGAAAAATCGTCCATATAGACTTCAACACATTCATGAATAAGATCTGCAAAAATGACCAAGACTGCTCTCTGAAAGGTAGTTGGGGCATTACATAAGCCAAAAGGTAAAACCTTGTAGGCATATGTGCCCTAGGGACATGTAAAGGTAGTTTTGTCCTGGTCCTCTTTTTCAATGCTAATTTGATTATATCCACTTAAACCATCTACAAATGAAAAATATTCTTTTCCAGCTAAGGCATCTAACACTTGATCAATAAAGGGCAATGGGAAATAATCTTTTAGTGTTTCCTTGTTTAACTCCCTGTAATATACACATATCTGCCATTTTCCATTTTTCTTCGGAACAACAACCAAGGGAGAAACCCATTGGCTGTTAGAGAGAGGGTAGATAAATCCTACTTTTAGTAACTTCTACAATTCTTCCTTGACTATCTCTTTTAGTATGGGATTCATTCTATGTTGCAGTTGTCTGAGAGGTCTGATTTTATCAGCTGTGTAAATGTGGTGAGTGCATGTTTCGTGATAAATGCCTGGCATGTCAGTGTACTCCCAAGCAAATGCATGGGAATATTTATTCAGTAAGGCAATCAAGTGTTCTTCCTGTGATGTAGTAAGATGTGCACTGATATTCAAATGTTTTCCTGGACTGATTTCAACTGTTTTGCTTTAAAACATCATGAAGTGCCAATGCTAGAGAATGTACTGTGCAATTTTCCTGAAAATTTTGTCTCAAAACTTGATCTGCTATAGCATACTGCATGTCTCTTAATTCTTCAGAAATATCAGGTTCAACAATGAAGTAATCTAGCAAATCTTCGTTGTTTTCTTCTTGAAAATCAAAGAACTGATTGATACTTAGAACATGTTGAATCACTTCTTCTTCCTGATCTTTGGTCTCATTAATCCATGATAACTGATCTAATACAAAAGGTCGCTGAGCAGAAGGATAAAGTGTAATTCGTTTTCTCTCTGTCCCATGTGAAATGAGCATACTTCCTGACCTACACCCTATGAAAGCATCAGCTGTTGCCAACCAGGGTCTACCAAGAATCAATGGATTCCCTCCTAGATTAGACTTTGGTTGCAGCACTATAAAATCTACAGGATACTCCCAGGAATCTAAAGAAACAATGATATTTTCTAAGATCCCTTCAAGTGTGATTTTAGATCTATCAGCTAGTTCCAAAACTGTAGTGGTTGGTATGAGATTTGTCAAGTGAAGGTATTCCATTGTCTCTAGTGTCATGACATTAATAGCAGCACCTAAATCAATCAGTGTTTTTGGAATTGAAAAATTGTTGAAAGTGATTATAACCATTGGGATTCCAGGATCTACATACTTTTCAATAAAAATAGTTTTAGACATTAATCCTGCTAATTTTCCTACCACATGAATTTTTTATGGATCCTTCCTTCTTTTATTAAGACATAATTCCCTAAGTGCTTTCGTATAGATTGGAATATCCTTTATAGCCTGCAGTAGGGGAATTTTTACACATACATTGGTTAACTCATTCAAAACATCAAAATTAGGTAGGGAGATTGAAATTTTTTCCTTGACCAACCTTTATGGAAAGGGAGGTATATAAGGTACTAATGTTTTCCCTTTTTTACTGTGATTTTCTGAGTGTGACTTTTCTGACTGTGATTTTTCTATATTTAATTTTTTTGGATTTTTCTCATTTTCTGCTTGTTCTTCTAAAATAACAGGAGATTCTTTTTGTAAAGTTTTTCCAGATCTTAAGTTGATATTTTGAAGTGGGAGGATTGAATAGGAGAGTGCCATTCCATCATCAACATTATACATGGGTTTATCCATTTTATTATTTGGATTTGGTATTGGTTGGGCTGACAATTGTGTTGGTTGAGGTGGAGGCTGATTGGATGGAAATTGAAGCTGTTGAGGTTGTTGGCCTAGTTGAGGAGCAAGATTTGGTTGTTGAAAAAATGGGGCTTGATTCTGCTGGTATTGGGGATATGCAGAAGGTTGTTGATAGGGATGTAGATAGGCCTGTTGATATGTCTGGTTACCATGAGTATACCCTCGCCAATTTGGAGCAGATTGGGCTAATTGAGGAGACCAAGTTTGCCAGGACATGGGTGCACTCCATGAATTTTGAACAGGAGTTTGATAATTTGAATGAAACTATTGCATAGGATCTTGATACATACCTGAAAAACGTGGCTACCAAGGTCTTCATTGTCCCATAAAATAGAGAGACTCCATGCTTTGATTCTCCTCCATTCGGGCTGCCTACAATTCTTTCAATTTGGGGCAATCATCAGTTTTGTGATTTGCAGTACATAAGCCACAAATTTGAACAGTATTTAAAGGACATTCTTTTAATGGGTATTTCTTTCTACATTTAGGGAAAAAAATAGACAGCGCTTGATCTTGTTGGTCTTGTTGTTCTTGTCTTTTCTTAGTTTTTGATGTTTTGACCTGTGTTCCTAAGGTACTCAATAGATCAGTCTTAAAATATTCCAACAGATTCCCAAGCTTAGCTCTGGATATGCCACTAGTTGCAGATTTAGTTACTTTGGAAGTTACATCCCTTTGCCCATTTCTAGCCTTTCCTCTTGAATAATTTTGACATAAGTCTTGTATCTCATCAAAGGGTAAGTAGGAGATGTCACCTTTTCCCATAACATTCAAAATATCCAAATATTCTTCTCTTATTCCTTTTAAAAATATTGTCCGAGTGATCTCAGGTGTCAAGGAATTGTATTTGGATTTCTGCAAGTTGTATGAGAATATTTCTAGATACTCTTCCAAGATTTCTTCCTCCTGCTGAGACATTCTAAAAATGTCATCTTTTAAATCCTTTGATCTACAATATGCCTGATATTTTCTAAGAAAAATTTTCCTCATCTCATCCCAGCTAGTTATAGAATGCTCTCCTAATCCCATGAACCATTTCAAGGCAGCTGCTTTAAGAGTACCAGGGAAAAGACGAAGTTTGTGGGTGTCATCTATATATCCATAGGTTTGACACGAGATATCAAATTCAAATAGGAAAGAATCCGGATCTTCAAAAGTCATACCATAGAAATTTGGTAGGACAGATGGTGGAATATTTTTCATCTTTACCTCTTCTCCTAGGATGATGCTAGTGTCCAAGATGGGGAATTTAATGGTGGCTTCCTGATATTCTTCTCCTCTTTCATCCCTTTCATGTCTTCTCTCTTCTTCCCTATCATGTCTCCTCTCTTCTTCCCTTCTCTCTTGTCTTAGTTTATTTTCTATTTCTAACCTTCTCTCGCACTCCCTTCTCTGTTCTGCAGTTGGCCCTTTTGATGTTTCTTCTTCAGCCATTTCAAAAGTATCAATAGTTGTAATGAGTCCTTTTTGATCAGATAAAGAAGTTCCTGTTACTTCTATTTTTGGGGGGGTTTTGATAAATCTTCCTTTCTTGTCTCTTTGTCTTGACATAAAACTAAAATCTACTCTATGTTTTTTTTTTGAAATTTTCTTTTTATAAGAGAACTAAAGTTCTTAAGTCTGCTTCTAAAATGCCTCCCCGGAAACAGCGCCAAATGTTGGGCTCCAATACACTAATGTAAATTAGACCTTAAGTTTATGTCAATCTAGAGTTTGTAGACTTAGAGGCATATCCCAATTATAGAGACTCAAAGCTAGACCTAACTAGAAATTTAGTTTACCTATGAAACAAATCTATTGAATTCTGAAATGAAAAACCTCCCTTACAGAAGTAAATTCATTTGATCTCTAATTATAAACAGCAATTCATATGTGAAATATTCTGAGATAAAAACAAATTGAACCTAAATCCTGAAAATAGATCACAATACACTGCCTATGATCTTACTGTTGAAAGCAGTCAATCATTGATTTCTTTTACAAGAAGACATTCACAATGTATAACTATTCTCAGCAATTCGATATTGAATAAGCAATCTAGATAATTCATACAACATTTAAACATTTAAATAACAGAGCTCATAACCCTGTTCATACAATCTAACTCGTTCTGCAATGTATGAGTAATTAAAATGAAGAAAATCGACTTCTACAGGATTTAATAAAACGTACCACATGCAACGATGCAAAAAGAGGTGTGTAGAATTGGCAAAAGGGGCCCTCCAATTCTTCGTTCACACATGCAAAGGAAAATCACAGAGCTCTAAAACTCAATCGCATTCACCATATAGAAATGGGCATACACAGTAATTTATCAAATCCACAGTCTTTATTTCAAAACCATACGTTTATGATCCAAATTTTTTTTCATATGTAAAATCAAATACTTATACAATATTTAAAAAAAAATGGAAATGCTACAAATCTGGAAGACTCATAATGATATGCAACCCTCGAGATCCTCCATCAGATCCATTAAAATAGACAAAATCGAAATTGTCCTGTTTTTATGGTAAGTGGTAGCACAGGTGGTCGTCTTTGACCGCCATTGACTCGACACCTGTGAAAATCATATCATTTGTTCGTTAGAAGTTTAACCATCCTTGTACATCGAGGATCTTCCGCTCATCTCCCAGTTTGCGCCTAGCTAGCCTACAAGTATCCAACCTAGGAGAAATTACGGTAAGTTAGCACATCCTATAATTTTGAATAAAACCTTAATTTAAATGCCTTAAAAATCTCATAATTCAATTTTTTAGGAAGCAACAACATTTATACCTTTGACCAAAGTTTTGTGGATGAAATTAAGGTTTTATGGATCAAGTATGAAGGTTTATGGAGAAAACTAGAAGGTATTTAGATGGCAAAATAGGTAAAAATGGTGCCCAACAGTATGTAGGGATAAAACCATTGGATGAATAGTTATAGATGAAAGAGCATATACTTGTTTGATGGGCATATCATGTTGGAAATCTATAGGATATCCTGAGTTGGTTCCGTCTAACACCTTGTTGACCGCTTTCGATGGAAGGTCTTTCCGTCCACATGGTATCCTTCCTTCTTTTGATATAGAATTGGTAGGGAAAGTGGTTTCAACCGAAGTTGAGGTAGTAGACATTCCATTGGATTATAAATTTCTTTTAGGTAAAAGTTGGACCTATGCCATGTGTGCAATCCCATCACCAGTTTTTCGATTTCTTATGTTTCCTCATGAAGGGAATATAATCATTATTGATCAATTGTATTATACCCATAAAAATTGTATGAACACATTGGAATCAAATGTTCCACTGGTTGATCAGACACACCCAATGAACGAGAGTTTAGGAATAGGGATGTATGCCTTTCTTATGGGAACCTTTTATTTTCCCACTCCTATAAGTTATATTGGGACAACAAGTGTAGAGAAGACCTTCGGTACATATGAAGAAGTTTCTTTATTTTTGGATCAAACCGACCCATGGATTCTACCCTCACAACTTGAACCAAACATTTCCTTATCGGCAACAGAAGTGGCTTATCAAGCTATATATGATGTTTTTGTTGAATATACCTCACCTCCTTGTGTCTCAGAGGAGTCGGACGAAGGTTATTTTCCCGCATGGGCAGTGAACTCTACATACTCTTAGGATTGTTTAGATATGGTTTTACCGTCAGATGAAGCCATGATTGGACCTTATGAAATTTGTGAATATATGTATCACAAGTCTTATTTTCTTCCATAACTGAGCAAGATAGAGAATTCAAAGTTTCACGTGAGACTAAGTGAAGGTGTTGATAAACCTGTGAATCCGTTACCCAAAGAAGGAGTGTTTGTCGAGGGGAATATGGTGAAAATTTATGAGACTAGAATGACCAACATCTCCACCAAACCTGGCGTTGTGGAAAATGTTTATATTGGAGAAAAATATTCACCTGAAGAGATTGCCATTTACAACACCCTTTTCAAAGAATTCCGTGATGTGTTTTCCTGGTCATACGAGGTGATGTCAGGTATAGACCCATCCATTATTGAGCACGGAATAATGAAATATCCTAATATTAAACCTGTTTAGAAAAAAATACGTCATGATAATCCTCATAAGTCAGTAGATGTCAAAGCCGAAGTCAAAAAAGCTGTTGAAAGTTGGATTCATATACACCATTCTATTAATGGAATGGATATCCAATTTGATTCTGGTCGATAAGAAACAAGGAACTATACGTGTTTGTACATATTTTAGAGATTTAAATAAAGCGTGTCCTAAAGATAACTATCCTACACCATTCATTGATAAGATAATTGATGCGTGTGTAGGTAGCATAATTTTTTCTTTTATGGACGGTTTTTCATGATATAATTAGATCCAAATCAAACCTGAAGACCAACATAAAAACCACTTTAATACATCCATGGGGTACCTTCGCATATAAAAAAATTCCTTTTGCTTGAAAAATTTTGGAGCTACTTTTCAACGATCCATGGACTTCGCCTTCCATGATGTAAAGAATATAGTCAAAGCCTACCTAGATGATCTTCTGACGCATTCTCGCAAGAGAAAAGATCACTCAACTCATCCACGATCAATATTTTAATGATGTAAACACTATAAGACCCGTTTAAATCCCCATAAATGTGTTTTCTATGTCGAATCAGGACGTTTTATAGGATTCATTGTGTCCAACAAAGGTATCATGGTTGATTTGTTAAAAGTTGAGGCAATCGTGAACTTGCCTCCTCGAACCATCAGAAAATTTTAGAGTTTACAGGGAAAATATATTTTTCTCAGACAAATTATAATTAATTACACTAAGATCACTGAAGGTTTCATGTGCCTGCTTAAGCAAGACACTCCATTTTTATGGGATGAATCAACACAACAATTATTTGAGGCACTTTAAAAAAAAATTGTTAGCTCCTTTGTTATGCCCGTCGGATTATACTAAAGATTTTATATTTTATCTGGTTGCATCAGATTCTACGATTAGCATAGTTCTTTTGCATAAAGATGACCAAATCCTAGAGCATGTAATCTACTACCTTAGTCGAGCTGTAGTAGGACCTGAAATTCGCTACTCACACGTCGAGAAGTTGGCATTAGCAAAGGTGTATGTTGTTTAAAGGTTACGTCACTATATTTCATTACGAACAACCATTGTTATTACGAATGTAAATCCATTCCAATATGTTTTGTCCCAAGGAATAATCGAGGGAAAATTTAACAAATGGATTCCCATACTCCAAGAGTTTGACCTGGATTTTCAATCCACCCAGTCCAAAAGTTATTTGTTTTGTGCAGAACTTATCTCTGAGTTCCCTAGTGACGAAAGTACTAAGATAGAAGATTAATACTTTTTGGATGGAAACTTCTTCTTAATCTCAACCTTCGATCGTTGATATGGATATATTTTGATATATATTCAAACTCTAAAGTGTCCTGCAACCTCATTGTGAGAAGAGTGACAGAAAATACATATTAACGCTAAAAACTACCTCATCATTGGTGATACGCTATATAGAAGAGGGTAAGACTCAATATTGCATTAGTGTCTTACTCATGAAGAGGTTGATTCAGCCATAAATGATGCCCATAATGTAGCATGTGGGGGTCATTTATCTGCATTAAAAACGACCCAGAATGATTAAGGCCAACATTCCTTTTGAGTTTTTATTAGAATGATTTTTGAAATTTATTTCCTTATATTTCAAAAGATGTTTCTACTTCAAGGGAAACAACTAAGGAGGAAGCCATATTAAGAACCCTTCAACTTGATTTGATTTATGCTCAGTCTAGGATTCTTTATGAAATCATACTGGATGCACCTAGGTCCAACACTGACTTTGCAAAACCCAAATCTAGACCACATGCCAATGACATTGTGGGTTTAGTTGAAACACCTACTATGGAATCCTTAGCTAAGCAAATACATGAGTTATATGTGAAGCATTCTGCAGTAGACACAACCAATGCTACCACACCCTCCCCTCAAAATGTGAATGTTTACAATGCACAATATAATCGAAATGGTACTCAAAATAAACCTAATCCCACAAACAATGCTGAATGGGGTAAAATAGAGAAGAAGAAAGTTAAATTTCCTTGCAAACTTTGCCAAGAAGATCAGCTAACCTATCAATGCCTCCTTATGGAGCAAGCTCAAAAGTTATTAGAGCAACAACCTATTGTCCTAAATGATCCATTCCCAAAAGGACAAAATAAGACTTTGAGAGAACCTAACACTGTTAGGTGCACTCAAAGTGCTTCATCTTCTGATCAATCATACATTAATATGGTTCGTTCTTATACCTTACTGCAAATCAAATCTGAAAAATATGAGCTTGAGTAATCTAAAAAATGCAAACAAGCTGCTGAAATGCCAGCTCCTCTTTCCATTGATAAGTTCGATGATCCTATGCCTAAGATACCGAAATGTGTCTTCAAGAGTGTGTCGCATAATCCTAATGTGAGGGATACTCTCGACTATTTGGTTGTGGAATACCTAGCCCAAAATCCTTGTTCGATGTTCTCCTTGGAAGTGTTACAATTTTTCCCTTTGCAACAAAATGCACTTATGGATTCTATCGACAATTTAGATTCTACAGGTTTAGTGGCTAACTTGACTTTTCAAATGTCAAGCCTCGCTTACCTTACCATGTCACTTTCCAAATCGAAGTAGTTTGTAGGGATAAAACAATTGGATGCATATTTATAGATGAAGGAGAATCTACTTGTTTGATGGGCATATCATATTGGAAATATATAGGATCTCCTAAGTTGGTTCCGTCTAACACCTTGTTGACCGCTTTCGATGGAAGGTCTTTCCATCCACATGGTATCTTGCCTTCTTTTGATATAGAAATGGTAGGGAAAGTGGTTTCAATCAAAGTTGAGGTAGTAGACACTTCATTGGATTATAACTTTCTGTTGAGGCCCCGAAATTCGCAGGTGGCAACAGTAAGGGATTCTCCCCAATCAACGTTCCCAACTAGCCCGTTGACTGTTTGGTGTAGGGAATCCGTCCGGTTTGCGGTCCGGCTACCGTAGGTCAAGTACAAAACAAAGGCTTCACCGGTTACGGCCCGGTCCACCGAGTTTTTGTATTTTTTGACTTAAATTATGAAATGCAAGTGCCTAATTGACATGCAGGGTGATAAGATGCAAGGAGCAGTCACAATGTGATTCGCAGGTTTTAACCTCTCGTCTTAAGGCTCACAAGCATCCAAATCACAGACAATAAGAAAATAAAATAACTACCTAAACTATGCCTAGGGAGCGGAATTATCATTGATTGGTGAGTAATACATTTTGTACATGCATTATGAAGAGTTACAGATAGCCGATACTTCTTTCAAGACACATGGAAAATTACAGATATTTAAACAACCAGATAGCCAATCGTTTTATGAACAACACTTATTACTCACAGTGGAAAACATCACAAAATATATTGAAGAACCTTCAACAAGAACATAGGTTCAGGAAGTCAAATACTCTCACAGTTAATGGAACACAGCTGAAAATGAAATAGTTCCCCTTCAACATTGTTCATTTAATTACATTTGATGCATTCCATATCGCACTTTCTCCAACAGGCAAAATTGCAGTCTTTGATTGTAAAAAGAAATAGTTCCTCTTACAAGCAAATTGTTTACAAGTTCTTCCAGGGAAAAATTCCTTTCTAAGTTCTAACTTTGAAATATTTAAACATCGCAGCAGGCCTTTCGGGCTCCCCCCCAAACATGTGGCTTTCCAGTTTCTCCGACATTTCAGAACCTTCTTTTTTATCTTTTCTGCACATGCTCATGATGGGAGGGGTAACTGATGGACCTTTCAGGTTCCCATCCCTATCGCTATTCATTTGTCTCTTCCTTCGTTTGTCCATATTTAGTCCTGTCTTCCTTCGCGCTGTAGCAGTTTGACCGATTTCTGTAACCCACCTACATTCAAACGACTAGAATCATTCATTGGAAACGCATTCAAATGATGTCAACAAAAAACAGCTAAGCATCGAGAAGGTCATGCACTGTGTTACTACCACAAGGTAAACACCGATACCACTACCTTGACAAGAAGCGGGGACTCATCGGATACTCAGAATAATAGCATCAGAAGCTGAAAGTCCCACTAAAGCCGTAACGGTGGAAAGGAACGAGGCAACGGACGAGTGACCGAAGGGCAGGAAAAACTCCTCAATCGAAAGTCAGCAAGGTTTGGACACTGGAAGCCAAAAGGCTTTCCTAACCGCAACGGCGGAAGAAGAAAAACTACGGGCAAGCGGCGGAGGGAGGAAACTTAGTCGGACGTCGGATGGACTTCTACTTCGGAGGCCAAATCACTTTGGGAGCCGCAACGACGGAAGCGAAAAGGTTAGAGACAAGCGATGCAGGCGGAGCAAACTTAATCGGGAATCGGAGGACTTTGACATCGGAAGGGAAAAGGATTCCCCGGCCGCAACAGCAGAATAAAAACAGCTTCAGGTCCGAGGCTAAAAGGCAAACGTACGTCAGCAAGCGGATTGCTTTATGCTTCGGATGGCTAAGCGATTTGGGATCCGCAATGGCGGAAGAGAAATGAGTTGTCAACCACCGATTTAAAATAAGGTGACGCCCAGTCTAACAGAAAACTTTAAGTACTTCGAAACTATAAAACCAACAATGTTTGAAACCCGTTTGTTTCCGAAACAACGGAACTTCAAAGACAAAGACAATTTACCCCTCGCTAGGCATACCAAACTTGCATCCGCGACCAACCATAAAAATGATACACAGGCCATCTTTAAAGCAAGCTAGAAACCAATCTTCAAAATCATTCAACATAAAACACGACCAACGATTCAAGCATCCAGCGATGAAAACGGCTTCAAATTATGAGGAGGGGCCCAAAATTCAGAAATTTGGGGAGAAAAGTTGCAGCTGCAACAATTGGCGATTACCTAGTGAACCTAGATCTCTGGGTGATTGTTCTTTGGGTGACAGACTGTTCACAATAATGCATCTACTGAATCCTTCCAGCTTTCTGGATTTCTCAAATGACAGCAGTGTGTACCTTTAATCATTGATGACAGTCCAATAAGGGAGAGTGGAAACCAAGATTTTCAAGTCCAGGTAAATCTGTTGAGGCAGAAAGATGAGTTTCATTATTATTCTTGTCTTCAGGTAACTGACAGCTTGGACACCACAAGATTGTAGCGGCTGGTAAACAGAGATATTCATTTGTTCCGCATTCCCATGCCATTTCAGCACTTTTGTGCTTTTGGGACTTTTGTCCTTTTTCATATGAGTCCTCCTGTATGCCTTTCTTACTGAATTTTAATTCAGGATCCTCTATCCCATAGTGTCCTTTTGTGTGAGTGGTGTATTTCAAGCTTCAGCTCACGGACGGAGAGGATCTTTCGGCCACTTAGTACTTATGATTCAGCATTTGCTTTGATGTATGATGCTTTCATAGGAGTTTTGTTTTGACTCTTTATTTTCCTTTTAGTATTCATTTCTTGGCATGGGATCATTTATATTTAATATAATGTTCACCTTGCTTCCTTCCATGGGTCCTCCACTCTCGCTCCTTAGAACATTTTAAGTGTGACGTGGATGGAGCCTCAACATAGTATTCTAGACTCTTCGAATCCGGTTTATTTCACAGGGGTTAAGCAGGACTTCAATGCACACAGAAGTATTTAAGAAAACAACTAAACTAGAAGAAGTTCATTTAGCAACACACAGTCTGAGACTCAAAAATGTCTATCATTCCCAATCCTTTTGATGTTCCCCATGAAACCGCGGGTTCATCCCCTTTATTGAAATCAAAACAATCAAACTAAAACCAACTGTAAAACATGACAAAAAAAACAGCCAAACAGATTATTTATATACAAGACAGAAAAACCTCAAAGAAACTCAGGAAAAATAAGGCTTGAGAACCAAACCATTCACTGGTAAGTTCTCTTCCCACCCCTGAAGATCCTGCAACTTGTAAGTAGAAGGACCAAGTTTTGCTGCGATTTGAAAAGGGCCTACCCACAACTGCTGGAATTTAGTGTACTTTCCTTTCTCGTCATGGGGGTGATCCCATTTTAGGACTAAGTCTCCTACTTCAAAGTCTTTTGTTCCAGCTTTATGCTTGTCGAACCATCTCTTAACTAACTCCTGCTGTTGCTTAAAGCGTTCTCTGGCTTTAGATCTAGCTTCTTCTGCTTTCAGAAGATTATATATTCTTATTTGCAAAACTTTATCCTCCAACCCACTAGACTCTTGTGCTAAAATAGAAGACGGCAGCATGATGTTGGGCGGAAGAATGGCTTCTTTACCATACACAAGGGTATAAGGTGACACTCCTATCGCAGACTTGGGGGTGACTCTATCAGCCCAAAGGGCGTTTGGGAGTGCTGAGTGCCAACTCCTCTGGTTTTCTATTATAGTTTTCTTTAAAATTCTAATCAGATTTTTGTTAGAGGACTTGGCCAGGCCATTTCCTTGTGGATAGTAGTTAGCATAATAATGAAATTTTATCCCTTTATCATGAGCAAATGCAGTCAATTTAATTGATGAAAAGTATTTAGCATTATCAAAGACTAACGAAATTGGAACTCCAAACCTGGTCATGATATGATCTTGCAGGAAGTTGATGACTTCGTATTCGTTTATCTTGCGCAGCGGGATAGCTTCTACCCAGCGAGTGAGATAATCAGTAGCAGTCAGAATGTACTTGTGCTGCAGAGAGGAATTCGACTTTATTTCTCCAATTATATCCAGCCCCCATTGCTCGAATGGTTCCGTGATCATCACAGGCTTTAAGGGTGCTGCTGCTTTAGGTTGTCTCCCACCACACCTTTGGCAAATATCACATTTCCTGACATGTGTGTGTGCATCTTTGAAAAGCTTAGGCCAATAGTAACCTTCCCTGAGGATCTTGTGGGCTATAGTGTCTCCTGAATAATGTCCCCCAGTAGGACCGTCATGCAAATCTGTCATTACTTTGTTCGCATCTTCTTTTTCTAGGCATCTGAGAAGAACCCCGTCAAAATTCTTTCTGAATAATATTCCTTCCACAATTTGATAAGATGCTGATTTAAGACGTAGTGCTCTTCTTTGCTTGGAATTCCAATGTTCTGGTAACAGCCCTTCCTGCAGGTAATGCACAAGGTCTCTATACCAAGACTCGGGAGCTGTAAACAGAGGACATACATCCATTACATGTAATTCGGCCTCATCCTCCCAGGCTTGTTCCTCATTGTTCCCACTTTTAGTCATCAATTTGCACAACCCTTGACCTTTAACTATAGAGGCTGGCTTGAATTCAAGGTCGTACTCTTGAAGAGCTGTTACCCAGTTGCCCCTTCTTTCTCCTAACTCTTTCTGTATGAGAAAGGATCTTACAGCTGGGTAGGGGACTATTACCTTGGTTTGATTCTTCAAAATATAAGGCCTGAATTGCTTTACTGCTTTGAATACTGCGTAAACTTGTTTATCAACAGCTGGGTAGTTCAATTCGGCCCCTTGTAGACCAGTACTCATAAAGGAGATTGGGAATTCATCCCCTCCTTCTTCTTTTTGGGTGAGCACGGGTGCCAGTGAATCATCGGATGCAAATGTATACAGAATAAAGTCTTTATCAAAGTATGGGATTTTCAAGGAGGGTGCGTGTGCAACAACAGTTTTAATTTTGCTGAAAGCATTCTTCTCAATTTCAGTCCACTTGAATTGTACATTCTGCTTGACCATCTGCTGCAGCGGCTTAACAGTCTGAGCGAAATCAAGCACAAACCTTAGTACAAAATTTATGGTTCCCATGAATGATTGCATCCCCTTTTTATTATGGGGCAAGGGGATTTGTTCAATAGCCTTAATTCTTTCCGGATCAATGGAGATCCCTTGCTTTGACACTATGTGACCCAACAACTTGCCTTCTGTGACAGTGAACACACATTTCTTAGGATTGAGTGAGATACCATACTTCCAACAGCGTTCAAAAATATGCCTTAAGTGAAATGCGTGCTCTCCTCTTTTTTTTGAGAATATCGTAATATCGTCAAGGTACACTACAACACTGCGGCCGATCAATCCACGGAAATATATGTCCATAGCTCTCTGAAATGTTGCTCCCGCATTTATAAGCCCAAAGGGCATCCTTCTGTAGGCAAAGGTTCCCCATTTGGTCCTGAACGTTGTCTTCAACCTATCTTCCTCGGCCACTAATACTTGATTGTAGCCAGAGAATCCGTCCAATAACGAAAAGAGTTCAGAACCTGAGACCATTTGGAGCAATTGCTCCATGGGTGGCACCGGCTAATTATCTTTATCAGAAGCTCGGTTCAGATTTCTGAAATCAACGCATAATCTGATCTCTCCAGATTTTTTTCTAACTGGTACCAGATTTGATACCCACTCAGAGTGTCTGACTTTAAAAATTATTCTAGCATCCAATAATTTCTTCACTTCACTCTGAATCAGTGGTTCGAGCTTCGGATGCATTTTTCTCAAAGGCTGCTGATACGGCTTGACTTCGGCTTTGATGGGAACAATATGCTTGATGATGCTGGTGTCGTATGTTTTCAAATCTTCGTACGTCCATGCGAAAACATCTTTATCTTGTTTAAATAGACTAATGAATTTGTCTCTTTCTACGGGTGAACAACACTTGCCGAGATTCACAAATTTAGGACTCGCCTTAGTCCCTAAGTTTATCAGCTCGAACTGGAGAGATGAGCTATGCGTTTTCACGTTGGCTGGTCTTCTGAACTTTTCATTTAATTCAAACATTCTTTCTAATGTTCTGACTCCTTTAGGAATGAAATTGTCAAATTTCATCTCGGCCTGATGTTCCTCATCATCTATAATGGCTCCTTTAAAAACCTCGTCATTTGTCAAGAATTCTATTATTTGTTGATCATCGTTGAACACTCGCAAGTTGGTGATCATATCCAGTACTGAGGGCCTGAAAACCAGTTCGACAGAACACCGATTATTAGTGGGTACGAGTCTAGCGGCTGATGTGGCCAACAGATCAGCAGCTGCATTTTTAATTCTTGGAATTGGAATAATGTTGAATGCATTAAAACATTTAAGCAAATCCCATACCTCATTCTGGTAAGCCTTTAAGTGAGGAGAAACACAATGTATCTGATTCCGGATTTGTTTCACAATAATTTCATAATCCCCAAAAACTTTTAGATTACTTACCTTTAATTCAATTTCCTTCTTGATTCCATGCACCAGTGCTTCGTACTCAGCTGTATTATTAGTACACTCAAACTCTAATCTACATGAAAGGAAATGTTTATTCTGCTGTGGGTCGATCAGGACACAGACAGCCCCTGACCCTTCTAATGTCTTAGAGCCATCAAAAAACAAAATCCAAAAATCACTAACGACTGAAGGTGAATCTACTCCTACTACTAATCTTACTATATTACAGTCAATCTCATCAGCCTGTGAGAATCGAAGGAGATCAGGCTGGGTGTCAGATATGTTGCTGGCTTCTTCTGCTTGATAATTCCCTGGTTCAAACTCAATAAAATAGTTTCCCAATACATAATCTACTGGTACATTCTTCTCCTCCAGTTGAGTAACATTGTACTTCATGTGAGGTTCTCTTAAAATCTTAATCTGGTTTGGACTCCCTTTGTATGGAAACCACAGATGTGACCAATCTGAGGCGAAATATCCATTTAATTTGGCCGACCAATCTCTGCTCAGGACAAGACCGTAAGCATCTGGTATATCAGCCACCACGATGTTAATAACTTGGAAAACTTTGTCATTGGAGGCCAGATGGACTAGGACATCTTCCATCTCACCAATCACCTTTACATCCGTTCTATCCAATTGAAATACCCTCCACATGGATGGCTTAGGCTGCCCATTGATCTTTTTACAGACTGATATGGGCATAACATTTCCCGACGCCCCTGAGTCTACCAAGCAATTATGTACATTATGGTTGAAAATTTCAAACATGAGGAGGAAAGGTGGATGTTTGCTTTTAGACTTACCTCCAACGCTGGTTTCTCCAATTTCTTCTTCTTCCTGAGGTTGATTGCTGGCGAGGAGCTTCTCATCCGATGCTTCAAGTGCTTTCAACAGTCTTTCTTTTTGCTGCGGCACTCTACACATTTCGAATAGTGGCACATTTGCTTTTACCTTCTTTAAATCCTCCACTATGTCATAATCCAACGTCTGCTCAATGGGATGAGGTTTATCAGCATTTTCTTCAATTGGCTTGACCCGCACGTCACTTTGCCTAGGAGTTTGGCTGGTAATAGTGAACTCTGGAATTTTATCAACCAAAGATCTGTTTTGAAATTTCTTCTTAACATTTCTCTGCAGCCTCTTAATCTTTGGGAGTATAAGACTGTCTTCCTTAACCGTCCCTTGGCTCCTTGTGGCTACGTTGGTTTCCATAACGTCCTTGTACCCCTGAGTCTTTTCCTCCTCAGCATCAAATAATGAGACCGAATTCCATAAAGCCATGGTTTCCTCTTCCTGTTCTTTAGTAGAATTAGAAACAGAATTCTCTTTTATTTCTTCATCTCCCTCCTCTGTTAATCTAGAATCTAATAGTTGATTCATGACCAACATCATCGAATTAATCCATTGAGGACAATTCTTTTCAGAGTGTGGCTGTTGGTGGAAAGTGCAAAAATTGTCCAAGCCTACCTCTGTTAAATTCATAGATGCAGTATTGTGAGGGAGGGGTTGAGACTGATGATTATCCTCTCTTTTCTTATAGTATGGCTTATAAAACTTTTGTGCTTCCTTTTATTTCTCCATATCTATGATTTTGTTGGAAAGCTTCTGCATCATTTTGGCCATATTTTCCAAATCTGGCGACTTTTCTTCCTTAGGCTTAGTAAACAATAAGGCGTTTCTTCCTGCACCTTTCTCTCCTGACTATTCTAGATAGTCTTCAATGCTCTCTCTTTCAGCTTCCACCACTTCTGCTTCTTCATAAGTTTCCGTCAAAGTAGGATTGGCCCTACCTTTGGCAAACATGGCCAAATCAGGGCCTAAAGCTGAAGTGTAATATTCAATCAGAACTTTGTCTGAAGGTCTATCCGTTTTAGAGAAATTATTGAGATAGGCTGCAAACCTTTGTGTGAAACTGTGCACCTTTTATTTTTTTTCTTTTTTCAACGCGCACAGCCCTTTCATGAGAGCCGCATGAGTTTTCTGAGTTGCATACTTACCTCTGAAAATTCTTTCGAAGGTATCCCAATCAGGGATAGAGTTAGCAGGAAACCCAAAGTACCATGATGCTGCAGCTCCTTTAAGGGTATGCGGGAACAGTCTGCAGACTACATCTTCATGCTCCCCAGCCCTCAATCCTTCTATCACCAAGTAAAAACTCTGCAGATGATCATCTACTAGTATCTTCTCATTGGGGTCGAATTTAGGAAGCAACTTGTCAAAGGCTTGGGGTAGATCGTGTAATGGAGGTGTCAGGTTTAATGGTGATCTGGCTCTCCATGCAGCTGGTGGATTTGGTGGGTTAGGTGGTTGGTTTGCGTTTACTCCTGCCATGATTCTGGGTGGAGAATGGGGAGGTGAACCAACTAGAGTATGAGCAGGAGAACTGTGAGGGGTTTCTGGGCCTTCTTGATTCAAAGGTAGCACAACTTCCTGTAAGGATGTCTCTACAAGCTCTTCCCAATATCTAACCAACACTGAGTCTTCCGCTACAGGATGATCTTTCATTTTATACTCTCTTCTGGGCAATTTAGGGATGACTGGCAATCCTCCAATCTCCTTTACATATGCCCTGGTGTGTCTTCTCAGATCATTAACAATTTCTTTGTCAACAGAATATAGATGTTCTCTTTCTTCCGGAATTGGATTTTGAAACCCGCTGCTTTCAGAGCTGTTACCGATGGAATATTCTTGGGAAAACGGGTTTCCTCGGCCAGCCATACACTAGCGGCCCTCCTTCTAGCACCAAAACTGTTGAGGCCCCGAAATTCGCAGGAGGAAACAGTAAGGGATTCTCCCCAATCAACGTTCCCAACTAGCCCGTTGACTGTTTGGTGTAGGGAATCCGTCCGGTTTGTGGTCCAGCTACCGTAGGTCAAATACAAAACAAAGGCTTCACCGGTTACGGCCGGTCCACTGATTTTTTGTATTTTTTGACTTAAATTATGAAATGCAAGTGCCTAATTGACATGCAGGGTGATAAGATGCAAGGAGCAGTCACAATGTGATGTGCAGGTTTTAACCTCTCATCTTAAGGCTCACAAGCATCCAAATCGCAGATAACAAGAAAATAAACTAACTACCTAAACTATCCCTAGGGAGCGGAATTATCATTCATTGGTGAGTAATACATTTTGTACATGCATTATGAAGAGTTATAGATAGCCAATACTTCCTTCAAGACACATGGACAATTACAGATATTTAAACAACCAGATAGCCAATCGTTTTATTAACAACACTTATTACTCACAGTGGAAAACATCACAAAATATACTGAAGAACCTTCAACAAGAACATAGGTTCAGGAAGTCAAATACTCTCACAGTTAATGGAACACAGCTGAAAACGAAATAGTTCCCCTTCAACATTGTTCATTTAATTACATTTGATGCATTCCATATCGCACTTTCTCCAACAGGCAAAATTGCAGTCTCTGATTGTAAAACAAAATAGTTCCTCTTACAAGCAAATCATTTACAAGTTCTTCCAGGGAAAAATTCCTTTCTAAGTTCTAACTTTGCAATATTTAAACATCACAGTAGGCCTTTTGGGCTCCCCCCCAAACATGTGGCTTTCCAGTTTCTCCGATGTTTCAGAACCTTCTTTTTTATCTTTTCTGCACATGATCATGATGGGAGGGGTAACTGATGGACCTTTCAGGTTCCCATCCCCATTGCTATTCATTTGTCTCTTCCTTCGTTTATCCATATTTAGGCCCGCTTCCTTTGCGCTATAGCAGTTTGACCGATTTCTGTAACCCACCTGCATTCAAATGACTAGCATCATTCATTGGAAATGCATTCAAATGATGTCAACAAAAAACGGCTAAGCATCGAGAAGGTCATGCACTGCGTTACTACCAGAAGGTAAACATCGGTACCACTACCTTGACAAGAAGCGGGGACTCATTGGATACTCAGAATAATAGCATCGGAAGCTGAAAGTCCCACTAAAGCCGTAATGGAGGAAAGGAACGAGGCAACGGACGAGTGACCGAAGGGCGGGAAAAACTTCTCAATCGAAAGCCGACAAGGTTTGGACATCGGAAGCCAAAAGGATTTCCTAGCTGCAACGATGGAAGAAGAAAAACTACGGGCAAGCGGCGGAGGGAGGAAACTCAGTCGGACGTCAGACGGACTTCTACTTCGGAGGCCAAATCACTTTGGGAGCTGCAACAGCAGAAGTGAAAAGGTCAAAGACAAGCGATGTGGGCGGAACAAACTTAATCAGGAATCAGAGGACTTTGACATCGAAAGGGAAAAGGCTTCCCCAGCCACAACGGCGGAAGAAAAATAGCTTCGGGTCCGAGGCTAAAAGGAAAACGTATGTCGGCAAGCGGATCGCTTTATGCTTCGGATGGCTAAGCGATTTGGGATCCCCAACGGCGGAAGAGAAACGAGTTTTCAGCCGCCGATTCAACATAAGGTGACGCCCAGTCTAACAGAAAACTTTAAGTACTTTGAAACTATAAAACCAGCAATGGTTGAAACCCGTTTGTTTCCGAAACAGCGGACCTTCAAATAAAAAGACAATTTACCCCTAGCTAGGCATACCAAACTCTCATCCGCGACCAACCATAAAAATTATACACAGGCCATCTTTAAAGCAGGCTGGAAACCAATCTTCAAAATCATTCAACATAAAACACGACCAATGATTCAAGCATCCAGCGATGAAAACGACTTCAAATTATGAGGGGCCCAAAATTTAGAAATTTGGGGAGAAAAGTTGCAGCTGCAACACTTTCTTTTAGGTAGAAGTTGGACCTACGCCATGTGTGAAATCCCATCGTCAGTTTTTCGGTCTCTTATGTTTCCTCATGAAGGGAAGATAATCATTATTGATCAACTATATTATACCCATAAAAATTGTACGAACACATCAGAAGCGAATGTTCCACTGCTTGATCAGACGCACCCAATGAACGAGAGTTTAGGAATAGGGATGTATGCCTCACTTATGGGCACCTTTTATTTTCCCACTCCTATAAGTTATATTGGGACAACAAGTGTAGAGAAGACCTTCGGTACATATGAAGAAGTTTCTTTAGTTTTGGATCGAACTGAACCATGTATTCTACCCTCACAAGTTGAACCAAACATTTCCTTATCGACAACATAAGTGGCTTATCAAGCTATATATGATGTTGTTGTTGAATATACCTCACCTCCTTGTGTCTCAGAGGAATCGGACGAAGGTTATTTTCCCGCATGGGCAGTGAACTCTACATACTCTTAGGATTTTTTAGATATGGTTTTACTGTCAGTTGAATCCATCTTGGAAGCCATGATTGGACCTTATAAAATTTTTGACTATATGTATCACAAGTCTTAATTTCTTCCATAACTAAGCAAGATAGAGAATTCAGAGTTTCACGTGAGACTAAGTGAAGGTGTTGATAAACCTGTGAACCCATTACCCAAAGAAGGAGTGTTTGTCGAGGGGAATATGGTGAACATTTATGAGACTAGAATGACCAACATCTCCACCAAACCTGGCGTTGTGGAAAATGTTTATATTGGAGAAAACTATTCACCTGAAGAGATTGCCATTTACACCGCCCTTTTCAACGAATTCCATGACGTGTTTTCCTGGTCATACAATGTGATGTCAGGTATAGACCCATCCATATTGAGCATGGAATAATGAAATATCCTAATATTAAACCCGTTTAGAAAAAAACTACATCATGTTAATCCTCATAAGTCAGCAGATGTCAAAGCCGAATCGAAAAACTGTTGAAAATTGGATTCATATACCCCATTCTATTAATGGAATGGGTATCCAATTTTATTATGGTCGATAAGAAACAAGGAACTATACGTTTTTGTACATATTTTAGAGATTTAAATAAAGCGTGTCCTAAAGATAACTATCCTACACCATTCATTGATAAGATAATTGATGCGTGAGTAGGTAGCAGAATTTTTTCTTTTATGGATGGTTTTTCATGATATAATTAGATCCAAATCAAACCTGAAGCCCAACATAAAACCACTTTAATAAGCCCGTGGGGTACCTTTGTGTATAAAAAAATTCCTTTTTGCTTGAAAAATTTTGGAGCTACTTTTCAACGATCCATGGAATTCGCCTTCCGTGATGTAAAGAATATAGTCGAAGCCTACCTAGATGATCTTCTAACGCATTCTTGCAAGGGAAAAGATCACTCAACTCATCCACAATCAATATTTTAATGATGCAAACACTACAAGACACGTTTAAATCCCCATAAATGCATTTTCTATGTTGAATCAGGACATTTTATAGGATTCATTGTGTCCAACAAAGGTATCATGGTTGATTCGTTAAAAGTTGAGGCAATCGTGAACTTTCCTCCTCGAACCATCAGAAAATTTTAGAGTTTACAGGGAAAATTCAATTTTCTAAGACAAATTATAATTAATTACGCCAAGATCACTGAAGGTTTCATGCGCTTGCTTAAGCAAGACACTCCATTTTTCTGGGATGAATCCACGCAACAATTATTTGAGGCACTTTAAAAAAAAAATTGTCAGCTCCTTTGCTATGCCCGTCGAATTATACTAAAGATTTTATATTTTATCTGGTTGCATCGGATTCTATGGTTAGCATAGTTCTTTTTCATAAAGATGACCAAATCCTAGAGCATGTAATCTACTACCTTAGTCGAGCTGTAGTAGGACCTGAACTTCGCTACTCACACGTCGAGAAGTTGGAATTAGCAATGGTGTATGTTATTTAAAGGTTACGTCACTATATTCCATTACGAACAACCATTGTTATTACGAATGTAAACACATTCCAATATGTTTTGTAACACCTCGATTTTCACCCGTTTTCATTAAAGGTACATGATGTATATAATGTAATTAATCGTGGTGAGGAGCTAAAGGCAAAAGCCCCACCATCGATTTGGTTGTGTTATTTCGGCAATAGGGATAATATCATGATATTCGACACATTATAGTTTGGCATCATGTAAATATGCACATCAATTAAAATAAACCTACATCCAGCTACGAAGGTGCAACGTTAAAATGAAAAGGGCATTATTCCAAAGGATAAGAGGGGCAAATGTTGAACCTCGAGTCATGGGGGAAAAAGCTACATGTCATCACCCTGTCTGTTTTCCTCACCTTCCCTTGTCTCATCCAACCACCTTTTTAATGTTCTACTGAGTCGTTGAGGCATTTATTGCTGGAAGTGGAGGGTGGCAGGACTGTCAGTCTTTTCCACACGCTCACTCCACCAGTCCTCTCTCCACCTTCAGGTGGGTAAGGGAACCATCACTACGCACTCTCTTGGGATTTTGGGGTTCACTCTCATGCAGGGACACGCAGGGGGGTGGTTAATCTTCCTCACACAGAGCTGAGTTAAGGGGGTGTGCGATTTATGTATGGGGGTTCACCTTTCCCTCTCTCGCAGCAGTTACCAGTCAACTGGGTTGTGTTATTTCCTCCTGATCACGCATAGAGTCGGCGTTTTTCCTCCACCATTGTCGGACTATGAAGAATCGCTGTGGTTTTATTTTGCTGTTGGTGGACTGTTGTTTTCCATATTTGTTGGCTGCGTCCTTTCCCCTCATGCACAGATTGATGAAGAATCGGTTCTTTCCCCATTCTTGTTTGTGTAACTTTATTTAGTGATTGCATTAAGGAATTGTGTGCTGTGGGCTCTTGGATGTTGGATGACTGCCGATTTCCACATCCGTTGGCTGAGTTTTCCCTTGTCTATGCTGGGAGTTTTTCTTCTTCCGCAACTGCGGACTATGTAAGGTTCTCATCATTTCCTCATTAGATTGTGGTCTGTGTTTATGTCCTTCTTTTGCCCAAGATTGAGAATCAGACGTCTCCCCTGTTTGGGAGTGTGTAAGGTTTCCATAGTTTCATCGTGAGTTTGGGCTGTCGATTCACCCTGGTTTTGGGTTGCTTCTTGGTTGCTGAGGCATCAGATGTTTTTGGGGATTGTTGTTGAGTTTTTTTGGTCACGCTAGGGAAAATAACAACTCTGGAGTGTGGTTGGACCTGAACTTTGTTTCACCTTTTGTTTGGGATTGTCACCCGGTTGTCTTTGCCTACTTCACAGAGCTATGAATGGGTTGCTTTGATGCGGTATGCAGTGGTTGGTCTTCGGATTGTTGAAAGTGGGATTAGAGGCTAGGCATGCTTGACAAAACTGGTGTTTGAGGCCACCAGCTTAGCCTTTAGCCTTTCCTAGCTCCCTGACGGCCTGGTAAACCCTACTGTGTCGGATTGGATGATTTGTGTACCTTAGCTATGTGTAATCTTGCATTAACCCTTATTCCTTGAGGAATCATGGCTGGCTTTGGGGTGGCAGTGTTGCTGAGAGATTGATGAGCACGTTGGTTGATGGTTAGGTGTAACGTTGTAGCGACATAGCTAGTTGTGGGGCGAGTTCTTCATTAAAAGATAAGTACTCCTGACTATTTCATCTCTGCAATTATATCTACTGTTTCATGAAGTATGATGAACATGTTGAATGCTGGGATGTATATGTTTGCTTCTACTGAATGTTGAGTAACTATGTATCCTTGTATGTTTTATGCATCTTAGTATGTATTATGTTAAGCTTTATAATATCAGCATTTATCCCTGTTCATGTTCATGGGGATGTTTTCCCATTTGTTTGATGTTAGTAGCGTCCTCTTCACCGGTCAGAGGGTCGGGGATGTTACAGAGTGGTATCAGAGCAAAGGTTGCAGCATGGGCCTGAATGGGCTGTGAAGATGCAGTGACAGAGCGTATGTTGTAGCAATTGGGCCTCAGAGGGCCATGAAGAATCGGTTAACAAAGGCAAGGTTCCTACTTTCCAGAAGAAAACAAGAGAAAATTCCAAAATTTTTCTAAGTCCAAAAATCATCAGATAAGCTAGGCGGAAGTCCGCCCGATGCACAACAAACAGAACCTAGAGATGGAGCTGCAACAGCGGGAAGATTCACGAGAAGTCTTCCGATGTAGCGACGGTGATAGAAGAAAGGGGAGGCTCGCCAGAAGGGAGACGCAATGGCGGAAATGAAGAGGTGTTGAGAGCCGATGCCATCAGGCGAAATACGCCAACAAAGAGGAAATCCTTTGAAAAATTTTCTAAGTGTTGAGACCATCAGATCATCGGAGAACTTAGTTGGAAGACCCTCCGATATAGACCCCAATGGCGGTGAAAGATAGAGGACGTCTGAGCCGACGAAGCGGAGGGAAAAGCATGAAGGTGTCGCAACAGTGGCAGAAATAAGATGATGAAGGTGCCGATACGTCGGCAAGAAAAGGGAGATGGATCCGATACGTCGACTGGGTTGGCAGGTTTGAGCCGCAACGGCGGCGGCAGACAGTACATGGTTGAGCTGACGTGGGTGAAAATTCAAAAATTTTCTAAGTGTTGAGATCATTGAAAGGATTCAGCTGAAGACTACCAAAACGTCGGCACATTTAGATGGAAGGAATTCTGATGTCGTCGGTGGAGAAAAGGGTCGGCAAAGCCGAAGTGTCGGTAGGGATCTCTTGAAGACTGCCGAAACGACAAAAAAATTTAGTTGATTGAGTAGCCGATGCGACGACTGACGAAGGGAGAAGTTTTTTCCGAAGAGCTAGAAACCGTCGGCAAAATTTAGTTGTTTGAGAAGCTGATGCGGTAGCAAGTATCGGAGAAAAATAGAAGATGGGATCACCGATAATTAGAGGATGAGGTTGCCGATGCAGCGGCGGAAGAGAAGAGAAGGTTTCGGCATAAACAAATGCAAATGCAGGGACATTCATTCGACAGAAACCTCTACTTTAACTCATTAATAATCATCCAACATAATCATTTCATTCGTAAGCAAATACATTGTAGAAATAACACAACAAAGAATAACTATCTTGAGTGATGAAGTTGTCCCGCAACTAGCTATGTCACTGCAGCGTTCCACCCAACCATAGGATAGTGTGTTCATTAATATCTAGACACCACTGCCACCCCTTAGTTGGGCATGATTTCCACAAGTAAATAGGGAACAACAGGCTCACGCATAGCCAGCACACATCAAAACATAGTCAAACCAATCTATAGTTGGGTTTCTCAGGCTGCCAAGGCAATGACTCACACTTGGTCAAATGGTCACCCCAACTCAGCCAAACCAACCAAGAGTTGGGTCTATAAGGATTCTAAGGCAATGGAAATGTAGAATTTCTAATCTAGTGAGTTCAACCACAGAGCTATGGACACCTACACCAGATCTATCCAGCTTGGAATTCCAAAATACCTACACACCCAACACAAGGAAGCATCCCCTTCTCTGCTCCACAGTGCCTCGGTCTATGGATTCCCTTCCAGTTCTCTTCAGGGTGTGTATAAAATATTTTCCAACCCCTCTTGATCTGTCTATGAGGTTCCTCTCTTCACTAGGTTTATCATCCAATTATGGGCCTCTTCCACTCCTAAGTCATTCGGACGAAAAAAGGGATGCACATCACAACAACCCACAAGGAAACACAGCAACATAGGCTTCACTATGTAACACAGATAAAATAGGGTCTCATACCACTCTGTAGTTTAGGATAACACTTTAATCCCACAACCATGGTTCGGCAAAGGAAAATACTTGTAGAAACGCGTAGCAACACTGTTAAATCCAAAACACTTTATGACTCTGACTGATGAACAACAAGGAATAATCGTGAATGAAACCCCTAAATCCATAGGATGGAAGAATAATCAAAACGTTCTGTGTGACTGGGAATGATGGAATGGGTACACATCCTCTCAATTTCTTGCTTCAGAAGCAAGAACGAAGCTTCCCAGATTGTAGACTTGAGGGTTTACTCAGACACACTATCAGACTGCCATTCCTTGCTCTTCCCAAGGAATTAAATACCTCAACCAACTTCTGAAAGAAATGAATGATTGAGGACAGAGGACAAAAAGGTAGCTGAGGGTTCATGGGTTCTCCCATTGACATCTAGTCTCACCCTATTGGCTCAGGAGTTTGACTAAATCCCCTTCTTATTCCTTCCAAAATCATGCCCCCATCTCTTTCACATTGCAGTCCCATAGCTAGATGTCATATTTTATTAATTGCATATTTAAATAGTGTTCCAAAATATATTGTTCCTGACTTAGCATCATAGCCATCAGTATCAACCCTGAGCACCGATACACAGAACACCAAATCAATGGCAGGGCCTTGGCCTTGATCTCCTTTCCATGATTTAAATACAATATATACATCATGTACAACTTCAATATCAAGGGGTCAAAACCAGGGTATTACATACCCCTCCCATTTACAATAGAATTGTCCTCAGTGCTTTAAAAAATTGAAAGAAAATGGATGTGGAAATCGCATGGCATCCTCTAGCTCCCACGTAGACTCTTCAAGAACTGTAGTGCTCCCACTATACCTTCACCTATCTAGCGACTCGATTCTGGAGCACTGTGACCTTCCTATCGAGGATGCGCAATGGATCAATTTGGAACTCTTGCTTGGGTTCCACCTTAATCGCATCCCAATTTATCACATGGTTAGGATCATATACATATTTATTAAGCAAAGAAACATGAAAAACATTATGAGCTCTAGTGCTAGCAGGAAATGCAAGTCTAGATGCAACTGGCCCTATTCTTTCAAACACTTCAAATGGACCACAGTATCTAGGTGACATCTTGGCACAACTTCTAAGCTTTAAGGAACTCTTCATTTCCCTCACTCCGAGGTAAACATGGTCCCCAACACTGAGCTCTTTGTGCACTCTATGATTTTCTGCATAGATTTTTTGTCTCTCTTGGGTTTCTTTCAGGTGTTTCCTAATCTTTGCAACCTACTGCTCCATTTCCTTGAACAATTATGGACCAAGCACAATCATGTTCACTGGATTATCCCAAGTCATTGTAATCCTACACCTTCTTCCATACAAAGCTTCATATGGACTCATCCCAAGGGATGCTTGTTCTCCATTATTATAGGAAAAATATAACAAGTGTAAATAATCCTCCCACTCGTATGGTTTTTCCATTACATACATGTGAAGCATGTCTTCAAGCACCTGATTCACTCTCTTTGTCTGTCCATCAGTTTAAGGATTGTAGGTGGTGCTGAAGTTCAGCTTTGTACTGAAATATGTTAACAGACCCTGTTATCAACCAAAATAAATTTAGTTTTCAATAAGTTCACTCAGACAATTTATTTCTTGATAGGATGAAGATTTCAAGTCATATTTTGAAGGATTTTAGGGTGACTAACAAAATGAGGAGCTCTGATGTTCTATCATGTGATAAAATTAAATTTTTTAGCTTTCGGTGGCTTATGTGAGCTTTCCAATAGCTCATTAGCCACCAAAAAGATTTGGTTTCGGCAGCTAATAGTTTAACACAGGACCATGATTATCCACCGAAATCTGGCTCATTAAGTTATTCGTTAAAAATCTGGGAAAAGGACTTTCGGTGGCTTAGGTGAGATTTTTAGGTCCTCATTAGCCACCGAAAAGTGTTAGTTTCGGCAGCTTAGCGAGCAGTTGCAGGAGGTAATTAACCACTGAAAGCCAATCAAATCCGTTTCTGGAAAAGGAATCTTTCAGTGGCTTGGGAGAACATGTCGGCAGTTCATTAGCCACCGAAAAATGAGCTTTCGGCAACTAGCAGGAAAAACCCTAAATGCTCTTAACCACCGAAAAAGCCGAAAGAAGAAACGGTTACCTATAAACCAAATCGAAATCGTCAGCACAAAATGGGTCATGATTTGGCAAGTTAACCATCGAAAAGGCCAAAATAAGAAATGGTTACCTGTAAATCAAATCGAACTCGTCAGCACAAAATAGGTCATGATTTGGCAAGTAAACCACTGAAAGGACGGGGAAAATGTAGTAAGGCGTAAGTTGATGATTGAAGAAGTATTTGTTTGATTTGACCTGACTGATGGGAATCATAACCCTAATCTACCCTCCATCTATCCCACGAATTGCAGTCAATCTCCACTGAATACCATGTTCAAATTTTAAAAAATGATTATTGGGAAAGTTGTCTTGAAGATATCACCAAAAGCCATCGTCCTCTCACTCAAGCACTTACCAAGTAGTTAAAACCCTCAGAATCAGTGCCCTGCCTCCAAGTACACTCCACTTTCGATTACATGCATCCTTAATACTCAAGGACCTCTGAAAAATAGCCTACTAACCTCTTCCACAAAATTTGAATTCAATTTTTGCAGGCACTCCGGAGCACAATTCAGAAAATGAAGAAAGGAGGGCCTGCTCTCAGGAAAGAAATAGGAGACATCAGCTACCTAGAATCACATCCAGAATTCTTCCAGTTCTTCAAAGATGCAAGCTGCTACAAATTTTGTGAGAAAATTCGAAGTTCACACCAGCAGGTGGTTGAAGCATTTTCCCTCTCTTTCGATGGCTCCAAGGCACTGATAGGTAAGGAGGAATTTATGGTGAACAAAACCCTAATTGCAGAGGTGACTGAACTCCCAAGAACTAGGGAGAAGTGGTTTAAAACCACCATTACTAAAGATGTGGAGTTCAGATCCTATTTGAAGCCCGAACAGAGAGAGGTGGTGTGGAAGAAAAGTGTTCCATCCACCTGGCTAGAAGAGAGGTGGCAGCAATTACTGAAAGCCATTGTGGTATATATAAATTTTGAAGGTAGATACAACAGGGCCATGATATATCATTTCAAACTAATGAACCATTTCACAGGAAAGAGCCCTCTGAATTTACCTTTCTACTTACACAGGAGCCTGGCAAAAATGGCACATCAGGTGAAGGCCTAGCCAACTAAGATTGTTGGAATATTGTCTCACCTTGGCCTTATACAACTCCTTATCCAAGAATTGCTGAAGAGGAGAAATATGGCATGGACACATTTCTTTATTTGGAATGGTTTTGAAACATGCCTATAACCAAAAGAGAAGGGAAAGTCTCCTTCGAAGAAATCCACCACCCCTAAGAGTGGAAAGAGGAAAAGAAGGGCTATTTCACCAACAACAATAGATCAACCTTCTTCCCCTTCCAAAACTAAGCAGGCTAAAAGAAACCTAGACTTCAGTGAAAAGGGTAAGGAAATCACAACACAGAGTGGAAACATTATGAACCTGCCCTATTTGGATTTAGAAGAACAAAGGGAGGAAGGTGCTGACCTAGCAGAGCAGGTGGTATTAGAAAATGAATAACTTCCATCACCCACACCAAAAGATTAGGATGAACCAATGGAAAAAGCTTCCTCTAGAAATCCTAGGGCAGAGAAAATAAACCAATTACTGAGACAAGTGTATGAGCTGGAATTTTTAGAAAGAGAGATAAAAAGGAATAATTCCATGTTGACCAAGAGGAATAAGGAGTTGCACAATTATTTCTTGGATATGAGAGGAATGTATATCTTGCTGAAAACAAGAAACCTAAGATACATGAAGGACAACACCAGGTTGTATAGGATGATCAGGCTTCTGAGGCTGCAGGTGAAGAATTCCAAACCAAAGTCTAGCACTCATTTTTCACTAGAAACCCTAGCTGAAGTAGCGGTAAGCCTTCAAAATCTAGAATCAGTCCAGCATGCTGCTGATCCTCCCAACGTTGAGCAAGCTGAAGAAAGGTCGGAAGGTAAGCAACAAAACTGAAAAATGTAATTTGGGAGGTTGCCTAAATTTTTTGCAAGAACAGGGCTTTCGGTGGCTTAGACGGACGCTAAAGCGGTTCATTAGCCACCGAAAGTAGCACTTTCAACAGCTAACAAACCCAAAATTTTGACTCCTTAACCACCAAAAGCAAAAAGAGGTGCAGAAAGAATTTTTACATAAAAGACCAGTTTTGGTAAATATACCTAGCTCAAGGATGAAGTGTAAAAGTTGAAAGTTGCTGAAGTGCACCATCAAAGGAGGTCTGTTGCAGTTTTCGGGATACATCAAAGAGGAGAGGGTCACAAAACCCTACCTATTTTAACCAACAGTGGCTCATCCATCAGAAGACCAGTTACACCTTTATTCCCAGTACCCACTGCGGTCATCAAAAGGTTCAAAAAGTAAACGATTTTTACAGTTAGATAGACTAGTAGTTAAATTAGGGTTTTTTTGACCTAATTCTACAAAAAACAATTATTTTGTCTATGGGGTACCTTCGCGTATAAAAAAATTCGTTTTGGCTTGAAAAATTTTGGAGCTACTTTTCAATGATCCATGGACTTCACCTTCCATGATGTAAAGAATATAGTCAAAGCCTACCTAGATGATCTTCTGACGCATTCTTGAAAGAGAAAATATCACTCAACTCATCCACGATCAATATTTTAATGATGTAAACACTACAAGACACATTTAAATCCTCATAAATGTGTTTTCTATGTCAAATCAGGACGTTTTATAGGATTCATTGTGTCCAACAAAGTTATCATGGTTGATTCGTTAAAAGTTGAGGCAATCATGAACTTGCCTCCTCGAACCATCAGAAAATTTTAGAGTTTACAGGGAAAATATAATTTTCTCAGACAAATTAGAATTAATTACGCCAAGATCACTGAAGGTTTCATGTGCCTGCTTAAGCAAGACACTCCATTTTTATGGGATGAATCAGCACAACAATTATTTGAGGCACTTTAAAAAACAATTGTCAGCTCCTTTGTTATGCCCATTGGATTTTACTAAATATTTTATATTTTATCTGGTTGCATCGGATTCTACGATTAGCATAGTTATTTTGCATAAAAATGACCAAATCCTAGAGCATGTAATCTACTACCTTAGTCGAGCTGTAGTAGGACCTGAACTTCGCTACTCACACGTTGAGAAGTTGGCATTAGCAAAGGTGTATGTTGTTTAAAGGTTACGTCACTATATTCCATTACGAACAACCATTGTTATTACGAATGTAAACCCATTCCAATATGTTTTATCCCAAGGAATAATCGAGGAAAAATTTAACAAATGGATTGTCATACTCCAAGAGTTTGACCTGGATTTTCAATCCACCCAGTCCAAAAAGTATTTGTTTTGCGCATAACTTATCTCTGAGTTCCCTAGTGACGAAAGTACTAAGATAGAAGATTAATAATTTTTGGATGAAAAATTCTTCTTAATCTCAACCTTCAATCCTTGGTATGGATATATTTTGATATATATTCAAACTCTAAAGTGTCCTGCAACCTCATTCTTCGAAGAGTGACATAAAATACATATTAACGCTAAAAACTACCTCATCATTGGTGATACGCTATATAGAAGAGAGTAAGACTCAATCTTGTGTTAGTGTCTTAATCACGAAGAGGTCGATTAAGTCATAAATGATACCCATAGTGCAGCATGTGGGGGTCATTTATCTGCGTTAAAAACGACCTAGAATGATTAAGGCCAGCATTCCTTCTAAGTTTTTATTAGAATGATTTTTGAAATCTTTATTTCCTTATATTTCAAAAGATGTTTCTACTTCAAGGGAAACAACTAAGGAGGAAGCCATATTAAGAACCCTTCAGCTTGATTTGATTTATGCTCAGTCTAGGATTCTTTATGAAATCATACTGGATGCACCTAGGTCCAACACTGACTTTGCAAAACCCAAATCCAAACCACATGCCGATGACATTGTGGGTTTAGTTGAAACACCTACTATGGAATCCTTAGCTAAGCAAATACATGGGTTATATGTGAAGCAGTCTGCAGTAGACACAACCAATGTTGCCACACCCTCCCCTCAAAATGTGAATGTTTACAGTGCACAATATAATCGAAATGGTACTCAAAATAAACCTAATCCCACAAACAATGTTGAATGGGGTAAAATAGAGAAGAAGAAAGTTAAATTTCCTTGCAAACTTTTCCAAGAAGATCAGCTAACCTATCAATGCCCCCTTATGGATAAAGCTCAAAAGTTATTAAAGCAACAACCTATTGTCCTAAAGGATCCATTCCCAAAAGGACAAAATAAGACTTTGAGAGAACCTAACACTGTTAGGTGCACTCAAAGTGCGTCATCTTCTGATCAATCATACATTAATATGGTTCATTCTCATACCTTACTACAAATCAGATCTAAAAAATTTGAGCTTGAGTAATCTAAAAAATGAAAACAAGCTGCTGAAATGCCAGCTCCTCTTTCCATTGAGAAGTTTGATGATCCTATGCCTAAGATACCGAAAAGTGTCTTCAAGAGGGTGTCGCATAATCCTAATGTGAGGGATACTCTCAACTATTTGGTTGTGGAATACCTAGCCCAAAGTCCTTGTTTGATGTTCTCCTCGGAAGTGTTACAGTGTTTCCCTTTGCAACGAAATGCACTTATGGATTCTATCGACAATTTAGATTCTACAGGTATAGTGGCTAACTTGACTTTTCAAATGTCAAGCCTCGCTTACCTTACCATGTCGCTTTCCAAATCGAAGTAGTACGTAGGGATAAAACAATTGGATGCATAGTTATAGATGAAGGAGAATCTACTTGTTTGATGCGCATATCATATTGGAAATCTATAGGATCTCCTAAGTTGGTTCCATCTAACACCTTGTTGACCGCTTTCGATGGAAGATCTTTCTGTCCACATGGTATCCTGCCTTCTTTTGATATAGAATTGGTAGGGAAAGTGGTTTCAATCGAAGTTGAGGTAGTAGACACTCCATTGGATAATAAATTTCTTTTAGGTAGAAGTTGGACCTACGCCATGTGTGAAATTCCATCGTCAGTTTTTTGGTTTCTTATGTTTCCTCATGAAGGGAAGATAATCATTATTGATCAACTATATTATACCCATAAAAATTGTACGAACTCATCAGAATCGAATGTTCCATTGGTCGATCAGACACACCCAATGAATGAGAGTTTAGGAATAGAAATGTATGCCTCATTTATGGGCACCTTTTATTTTCCCACTCCTATAAGTTATATTGGGACAACAAGTGTAGAAAAGACCTTCAGTACATATGAAGAAGTTTCTTCAGTTTTGGATCGAACCGAACCATGTATTCTACCCTCACAAGTTGAACCAAACATTACCTTATCGGCAACATAAGTGGCTTATCAATCTATATATGATGTTGTTGTTGAATATACCTCACCTCCTTGGGTCTCAGAGGAATCGGACAAAGGTTATTTTCCCGCATGGGCAGTGAAATCTACATACTCTTAGGATTTTTTATATATGGTTTTACTGTCAAATGAATCCATCTTGGAAGCCATGATAGGACCTTATAAAATTTGTGACTATATGTATCACAAGTCTTAATTTCTTCCATAACTGAGAAAGATAGAGAATTCAGAGTTTCACGTGAGACTAAGTGAAGGTGTTGATAAACCTGTGAACCCGTTACCCAAAGAAGGAGTGTTTGTCGAGGGGAATATGGTGAACATTTATGAGACTAGAATGACCAACATATCCACCAAACCTGGCGTTGTGGAAAATGTTTATATTGGAGAAAAATATTCACCTGAAGAGATTGCCATTTACACCGCTCTTTTCAACGAATTCCATGACATGTTTTCCTGGTCATACGATGTGATGTCAGGTATAGACCCATCCATATTGAGCATGGAATAATGAAATATCCTAATATTAAACCTGTTCAGAAAAAAACTACGTCATGTTAATCCTCATAAGTCAGTAAATGTCAAAGCAGAATAAAAAACTGTTGAAAATTGGATTCATATACCCCATTCTATTAATGGAATGGGTATCCAATTTTATTATGGTCGATAAGAAACAAGGAACTATACATTTTTGTACATATTTTAGAGATTTAAATAAAGCGTGTCCTAAAGATAACTATCCTACACCATTCATTGATAAGATAATTGATGCGTGAGTAGGTAGCATAATTTTTTCTTTAATGGATGGTTTTTCATGATATAATTAGATCCAAATCAAACCTGAAGACCAACATAAAACCACTTTAATATGCCCGTGGGGTACCTTCGCGTATAAAAAAATTCCTTTTGGCTTGAAAAATTTTGGAGCTACTTTTCAACGATCCATGGAATTTGCCTTCCATGATGTAAAGAATATAGTCGAAGCCTACCTAGATGATCTTCTGACGCATTCTCGCAAGAGAAAAGATCACTCAACTCATCCACGATTAATATTTTAATTATGTAAACACTACAAGACACGTTTAAATCCCCATAAATGTGTTTTCTATGTCGAATCAGGACGTTTTATAGGATTCATTGTGCCCAACAAAGGTATCATGGTTGATTCGTTAAAAGTTGAGGCAATCGTGAACTTGCCTCCTCGAACCATCAGAAAATTTTAGAGTTTACAGGGAAAATCCAATTTTCTAAGACAAATTATAATTAAGTACACCAATATCACTGAAGGTTTCATGCACCTGCTTAAGCAAGACACTCCATTTTTATGGGATGAATCCACGCAACAATTATTTGAGGCACTCAAAAAAAAATTGTCAGCTCCTGTGTTATGCCTGTCGGATTATACTAAAGATTTTATATTTTATCTGGTTGCATCGGATTCTATGGTTAGCATAGTTATTTTTCATAAAGATGACCAAATCCTAGAGCATGTAATCTACTACCTTAGTCGAGCTGTAGTAGAACCTGAACTTCGCTACTCACACGTCGAGAAGTTGGCATTAGCAACGGTGTATGTTATTTAAAGGTTATGTCACTATATTCCATTACGAACAACCATTGTTATTACGAATGTAAACCCATTCCAATATGTTTTGTAACACCTCGGTTTTTACCCGTTTGCATTAAAGGTACATGATGTATATAATGTAATTAATCGTGGTGAGGAGCTCAAGGCAAAAGCCCCACCATCGATTTGGTTGTGTTATTTCGGCAATAGGGATAGTTGTCGATGGTATATCATGCTATCCGACACATTATAGTTTGGCATCATATAAATATACACATCAATTAAAATAAACCTACAGCCAGCTACGACGGTGCAACGTTAAAATGAAAATGGCATGATTCCAAAGGATAAGGGGGGGAAATGATGAACCTTGAGTCATGGGGGAAAAAGCTACATGTCATCACCCTGTCTGTTTTGCACACCTTCCCTTGTCTCATCGAACCACCTTTTTAATGTTTTGTAGAGTTGTTGAGGCATTTATTGCTGGAAGTGGAGGGTGGCAGGTTTATCCGTCTTTGCCACACGCTCACTCCACCAGTCGTCTCTCCACCTTCACGTGGGTAAGGGAACCATCACTATGCACTCTCTTGGGATTTTGGGGTTCACTCTCATGTAGGGATGTGCAGGGGGGTGGTTAATATTCCTCACGTAGAGTTGAGTTAAGGGGGTGTGTGATTTCTGTTTGGGGGTTTACCTTTCCCTCTCTCGCACTGGTTACGAGTCGACTGGGTTGTGTTATTTCCGCCTGATCACGCATAGAGTTGGCATTTTGCCTCCAGCATTGTCGGACTGTGAAGAATCACTGTGGTTTTCTTTTGTTGTTGGTGGACTGTTTTTTTCTATATTTGTTGGCCGCATGCTTTCCCCTCATGCACAGATTGATGGAGAATCGATTCGTTCCCATTCTTGTTTGTGTAACTTTCTTTAGCGATTGCATTGAGGAATTGTGTGCTATGCGCTCTTGGATGTTGGACGACTACTAATTTCCACATCCATTGGCTGAGTTTTCCCTTGTCTATGCTGGGATTTTTTCTTCTTCCCAAACTTCGGACTGTGTAAGTTTCTTGTCGTTTCCTCATCAGATTGTGGTCTGTGTTTATGTCCTTCTTTTTCCCAAGATTGAGAATCAGATGTCTCCCATGTTTTGGGACTGTGTAAGGTTGCCATAGTTTCATCGTGAGTTTGGGATGTCAATTAACCCTGGTTTTGGGTTGCTTCTTGGTTGCTGAGGCATCAGATGTTTTTGGGGATTGTTGCTGAGTTGTTTTGGCCACGCTAGGGCAAAGAAAAACTCTGGAGTCTGGTTGGACCTGAACTGTGTTTCACCTTTTTTGGGGGATTGTCACCCAGTTGTCTTGGCCTTCTTCACAGAGTTGTGAATGGGTTTCTTTGCTGCGGTATGCAGTGGTTGGTCTTCGGACTGTCGAGAGTGGGATTAGAGGCTAGGCATGCTTGAGAAAACTGGTGTTTGAGGCCACTAGCTTAGCATTTAGCATTTCCTAGCTCCCTGATGGCCTGGTAAACCCTACTATGTGGGCTTGGCTGATTTGTGTACCTTGGCTATGTGTAAGCCTGTATTGACCCTTATTCCTTGAGGAATCATGCCTAGCTTGGGGGTGGCAATGTTGTTGAGAGATTGATGAGCACCTTGGTCGATGGTTGGGTGGAATGTTGCAGCGACGTAGCTGGTTGCGGGGTGAGTTCTTCATTAAAATATAAGTACTTCTGACTATTTCACCTCTGCAATTATATCTATTGTTTCATGAAGTATGATGAACATGTTGAATGTTGGGATGTATATGTTTGCTTCCGCTGAATGTTGAGTAACTATGTATCCTTGTCTGTTTTATGCATCTTAGTATGTATTATGTTACGCTTTATAATATCAGCATTTATCCCTGTTCATATTCATGGGGCTGTTTTCCCATTTGTTTGATGTTAGTAGCGTCCTCTTCACCGGTCGGAGGGTCGGGGACGTTACAGAGTGGTATCAGAGCAAAGGTTGCAGCATGGGCCTGAATGGGCCATGAAGATGCAGTGACAGAGCGTATGTTGCAGCAATTGGGCCTTAGAGGGCCATGAAGAATCAGTTAACAAAGGCAGGGTGCCTACTATCTAGAAGAAAACAGGAGAAAATTCCAAAAATTTTCTAAGTCCGACAATCATCGGATAAGCTAGGCGGAATCCACCCGATGCACAATAGATAGAACCTAGAGATGGAGCCGCAACGACGGGAAGCTTCATGATAAGTCTTTCGATGCAGCGGCGACGACAGAAGAAAGGGGAGGCTCGCAGGAAGGGAGCCGCAACGATGAAAATGAAGAGGTGTTGAGAGCCGATGCCATCAGACAAAATACACCGACAAAGAGGAAATCCTTTGAGAAAGTTTCTAAGTGTTGAGATCGTCAGATCGTCGGAGAACTTAGTTGGAAGACCCTCCAATACAGACCCCGGCGGCGGCAAAAGATAGAGGAAGTCTGAGCCAACGAAGCGGAGGGAAAAGCATGAAGGCGCCGCAACGGCGGCCGAAGCAAGATGATGAAGGCATTGATACGTCGGTAAGAAAAGGGAGATGGAGCCGATACGTCGACTGGGTTGGCAAGTTTGAGCCGCAACGGCAGTGGCAGACAATACATGGTTGAGCCGACGTGGGTGGAAATTCAAAAATTTTCTTAAGTGTTGAGATCATCGGAAGGATTCAGCTGAAGACTGCCGAAACGTTGACACATTTAGATGGAAGGACTTCTGATGTCATCGGCGGAGAAAAGGGTTGGCGAAGCCGAAGTGTCGGTAGGGATCTCTTGAAGACTGTTGAAATGTCGAAAAAATTTAGTTGATTGAGCAGCCGATCTGATGGCAGACGAAGGGAGAAGTTTTTCCGAAGAGCTAGAAACCGTCGATGAAATTTAGTTGTTTGAGCAGCCGATGAGGCAGCAAGTATCGAAGAAAAATAGAAGATGGGATCGCTGATAATTAGAGGATGATGTTGCCGATGTAGTGGTGGAAGAGAAGAGAAGGTTTCGTCACCACAGAACGGGTCATGATTTGGCAAGTTAACCACTAAAAAGGCCAAAAGAAGAAATGGTTATCCGTAAATCAAATCGAACTCGTCAGCACAAAACGGGTCATGATTTGGCAAGTAAAGCACCGAAAGGACGGGAAAAATTCAGTAAGGCGTAAGTTGAGGATTGAAGAGGTATTTGTTCGATTTGACTTGAATGATGGGAATCATAACCCTAATCTACCCTCCATCTGTCCCATGAACTGCAGTCAATCTCCACTGAATACCATGTTCAAATTAAAAAAAATGATTACTAGGCAAGTTGTCTTGAAGATATCACCAAAATCCATTGTCCTCTCACTCAAGCACTTACCAAGTAGTTAAAACCCTCATAATCAGTGTCCTACCTCCAAGTAAACTCCACCTTCGATTACATGCATCCTTAATACTCAAGGGCCTTTGAAAATTAGTCTGCTAACCTCTTCCACAAAATTTGAATTCAATTTTTGCAGGCACTCCAGAGCACGATTCAGAAAATGAAGAAAGGAGGGCCTGCTCTCAGGCAAGAACTAGGAGACATCAGCTACTTGGAATCACAACCAGAAGTCTGCCAGTTCTTCAAAGATGCAGGCTGCTACAAATTTTGTGAGAAAATTCAAAGTTCACACCAGCAGGTGGCTGAAGCATTTGCCCTCTCTTTTGATGGCTCCAAGGCACTGATAGGTAAAGAGGAATTCATGGTGGATGAAACCCTAATTGCAGAGGTGACTGAACTCCCAAGAACTAGGGAGAAGTGGTTTAAAACCACCATTACTAAATATGTGGAGTTCAGATCCTATTTGAAGCCCGAACAGAGAGAGGTGGTGTGGAAGAAAAGTGCTCCATCCACCTGGCTAGAAGAGAGGTGACAACAATTACTGAAAGCCATTGTGGTATATATAACTTTTGAAGGTAGATACAACAGGGCCATGATATATCATTTCAAACTAATGAACCATTTCACAAGAAAGAGCCCTCTGAATTTACCTTTCTACTTACACAGGAGCCTGGCAAAAATGGCACATCAGGTGAAGGCTCAGCCAACTAAGATTGCTGGAATATTGCCTCACCTTGGCCTTATACAACTCCTTATCCAAGAATTGTTGAAGAGGATAAATATGGCATGGACACATTTCTTTATTTGGAATGGTTTTGAAACATGCCTATAACCAAAAGAGAAGGGAAATTATCCTTCGAAGAAATCCACCACCCCCAGGAGTGGAAAGAGGAAAAGAAGGGCTATTTCACCAACAACAATAGATCAACCTTCTTCCCCTTCCAAAACTAAGCAGGCTAAAAGAAACCTAGACTTCAGTGAAAAGGGTAAGGAAATCATAGCTCATAGTGGAAACATTATGAACCTGCCCTATTTAGATTCAGAAGAAGAAAGGGAGGAAGGTGCTGACCTAGCAGAGCAGGTGGTATCAAAAAATGAAGAACTTCCATCACCCACAACAAAATATCAGGATGAAACAATGGAAAAAGCTTCCTCTAGAAAGCCTAGGGCAGAGAAAGTAAACCAATTGCTGAGACAAGTGTATGAGCTGGAATTTTTAGAAAGAGAGATAAAAAGGAACAATGCCATGTTGACCAAGAGGAATAAGGAGTTGCACAATTATTTCCTCGAGATGAGAGAAATGTATATCTTGCTGAAAACAAGAAACCTAAGATACATGAAGGACAACACCAGGTTGTATAGGATGATCAGGCTTCTAAGGCTACAGGTGAAGAATTCCAGACCAAACTCTAGCACTCATTTTTCACTAGAAACCCTAGCTGAAGCAGTGGTAAGCCTTCAAAATCTAGAAGCAGTCCAGCATGTTGCTGATCCTCCCAACGTTGAGCAAGCTGAAGAAAGGTCAGAAGGTAAGCAACAAAACTGAAAAATGTAATTTGGGAGTTTGCCTAAAATTTTTGCAAGAACAGGGCTTTCGGTGGCTTAGGCAGACGCTAAAGCGGTTCATTAGCCACCGAAAGCAGTGCTTTCGGTAGCTAACAAACCCGAAATTTTGACTCCTTAACCACCAAAAGCAAAAATAGGTGCAGAAAGAAATTTTTACATAAAAGACCAGTTTTGGTAAATATACCTAGCTCAAGGATGAAGTGTAAAAGCTGAAAGTTGTTGAAGTGCACCATCAAAGGAGGTCTGTTGTAGTTTTGGGGATACATCAAAGAGGAGAGGGTCACAAAACCCTACCTATTTTAACCAACAGTGGCTCATCCATCAGAAGACCAGTTATAGATTTATTCCGAGTACCCACTGCAGTCATCAAAAGGTTCAAAAAGTGAACGATTTTTACAGTTAGATAGACTAGTTGTTAAATTAGGGTTTTTTGACCTAATTCTGCAAAAAACAATTATTTTGTCTATTTTTAGTAAATCAGATCCAATTTTTCAGGATCTGAATATTTTTGTAAAGGATATAAATCCTAAGACTTATGTTATAGAAAAGGTTCGTCTTCGAGGACCTATAGACCATTACTATTATCAAGCTTCTCATATTGCTCATGACCTAATATAAGCTCTTTTGCTATCATATGTTCAGCTTCCATTTCTTGTTTATTTTGTGCTTATGCTTGAATGTGTTATTCAAGTTTATTCATGTTATTTGATGTTTGATAGCTGTCATCCTATCTGCATGTTGATGATTTTAATTACAAGTAATTTCCTTGTTATGATTAGCCATTTATATATAACTCTTTTATGTATGAAGCTACCAGCATGATAAGTTCTCCATCTTTGAACCATATTAACAAACCTCTGAACAGTGGTAGTTAGAAGCCTTATCCTTGATTGAGTTTCACGCATTTCTTGAGAGTGTGAGGTCCTGTAGGTCACCTGACATGATCTAGTTAGAAAAACCATAAAAAAAAATTAAGTTACCAGGCATCCTTGAGCTGCAACCTAGAAGAGTTTCATGGAGTGATAACAGACCCTTCCAAAAATTGGAAGTAAACTTGGGATCTCTATCAGAAACTATTCCCTTAGGAAATCCATGCAATGTAAAAATATCCTTCATGAATATTTTTGCAATGGAATCAGTCTTATACATAGACTTAACCGGTATAAAATGTGTTTCCTTTGTCAACTTGTCCACCATAACCATGATGGAATCATGTTGTCTCCAAGTCATTGGCAATCCTGTAATAATATCAATGGAAACAACTTCCCATTTCCATTTTGGAGCTGGAAAAGGTTGCAACAAACCTATTGGGTGTTGATGCTCAACCTTCACCTACTGGAATTTTATGCACTTAGATATATACTCAGCAATGTCCTTTTTTATTCTTGGCCAGAAATACTGCTTTCTGGCTATAGCAATTATTTTTGAATATCCTGGGTGACCAGAATATGGAGTCTGATAGATTTCATCCATAACAAATCTTCTCAAATATGCTACATTTGGAATATAAATTGTGTTCTTATAAGTAAGAAGCCCATCTTCTTCCAATTTATATCCTGCATACTTCTTTTCAAGGCCTTGCTGCTGCAACTTGTCATTTATCCGCACATACATTTCATCCTCAGCAGTATGATCAACAATCTACTGTCTCAAATATGACTAGAAAATACTGAGAGATGCCACATGCATTTCATACACCTTCCTGTTGAGTGCATCATCCACTTTATTCTCTTTTCCTTTTGTGTGTTTGATTTCAAAATCAAACTCACATAAAAACTCCAACCATCTAGCTTTCCTAGCATTTAAAGTAGGTTGATCAAACAAGTATTTCAGACCACAATGGTTTGTCCTTAGCTCAAATTTTCTCCCCATTAAGTAATGCCTCCACATCTTGAGATCATGTACCATGGCTGCAAGTTCTAAATCATGAGTGGCATAGTTCTTCTCAGGATCCTTCCATTTTCTTGACTCATAGCATACCATGTGGTTTCCTTGCATAAGAACTCCTCCAAGTCCTTGCATGCATGCATCAGTACACACCACAAAACATTTTTCTGGGTCTGCAATTTTCAAAACTCATTCACTTGTAAGAAGATTCTTCAACTGCTGGAAGCTTTCTTCACATCTTGGTGTCCATTCAAAATTTATCCCCTTCTTTTGGAAAAGAATTTATTGAATGTGCAACCTTAGAGAATCCTTCAATGAACCTCCTGTAGTATCCTGCAAGTCCCATAAAAGACCTCGCATCTGTCACATTTCTTGGGGTTGGCCAATTCATAATGCCTTCAATCTTCTCAGGGTCTACATATATTCCTTCATTTGAGATAATGTGACCCAAATAATAAATTTTATCTTTATAGAAGTCACATTTGCTCAGCTTTGCATACAACTTATGCTCCCTGATCAATTGCAATGTCAGTCTCATATGTTCTTCATGCTCTTCCTCATTCTTAGAATAAATAAGAATGTCATCAAGGGAAACAATAACAAACTTGTTTAGATACCTCCTAAAAACATTATTCACGAGACACATAAATGTAGATGGTGCATTTGTGAGACCAAATGGTACCACTACAAACTCATAGTGTCCATACCTTGTTCTGAAGGTTGTCTTATGAATATCTTCATCCTTGATTCTTACCTGATGGTAACCAAACCTCAAGTCAATCTTGGAAAATACCTTTACTCCTCTCATTTGATAAAAAAGGTCATCATTTCGAGGTAAAGGGTATTTATTCTTCACAGTGACTTTGTTCAGTTGTTTGTAATCAATACACAACCTAAGTGTACCATATTTCTCTTTCACAAACAACATTAGTGCTCCCCAAGGGGACACACTTGGCCTGATATACTTCTTCTCCAACAACTCTTGCAGCTGCATCTTTAGCTCTAGCAATTCTAGTGTACTCATCTTGTAGGGTGTCTTGGACAATGGTGTTGCTCTTGGAACAAGGTCAATTGTGAAATCAATGTCCCTTTTTGGAGGACGCTCTGGAACCTCATCAGGAAAAACATCCTTGAATTCCTGCAATAAATGAAATTCCTCTAACCTAGGAGTTTCATTCTCTTTTGCCTCCAAAACATGGGCTACATACAACTGGAAACCTTTCCTACAGAAATTCTTCAGCTACATTTCTCAAATCTACCTAACAGAAATCACCTTTGGAATTCCTCTTACAACCCTTAGATGTCCTTCCTCATCCATGCAATCAAAAGTCTTATTGTAACAGTCAATCTTAACTCTGTGTGCTTCCAACCAATCCATTCAAATGAGAGCATCATGGGAACCAAGTGGTAGAACATTCATATATGCACAAGTGACCAATCCATCCATAACCAATGGACATTTCTCTACCACTTCACTAACCTTTCTCTTAGTCCCAGTGGCTAGCTGAACTAACCATGATTTGCTATGCTTTAACTTCTTAAAAGCAAAAATCCCAAAAAATTTAGGAGTAATATAACTGTGAGTAGATCCAAGATCAATCAAAACATAAACAGATTGCTCAACAATATTACCTGCAACTTCAACCACAATTGAATGATGATCTTCCCCTTGGTCCTCCAGTGCTACATAAATCCTAGGGACAGCCCCTACCACTTTACCCACAATTTATGCTTCTTGAATGTTGTGATATTGACTCACATTCCCATTCCGATGCGGATAGTTCCTATGCATATGGGGTCCTCCACATCCCCAACATTGGAGTGGTTCTCTGATCTCCTTTGGATCTCTTAACCTGTCTCCCATCACTCTGGTTGGCTGAGTCACGTCTTGTGATGGCTGCTTCTGCTGATTTTGGAAGTGAGAAGGTTTGAAAACTTTCTTCCTTTGGTCAAACTTTTCATTCTTCTTATATTACATGTCTTATGGATATCAGATTTGGCTTTGTTCTAAGCATAGCAATACTTGGCCTTTCGTATAGCCTCTTCTAGAGTTCAAGGTTCATCAAAATCAATCATGTCTTTGTATGACTGAGGTAGTCCACTCAAGAACCGCTAAATTTTCATTTTATCATCTCTAATGTACCTAACATACCTCAACAACTCCAAGAATTTATTTTCATATTCTTCCATGGTCATTTGTCCCAATTTTAGCTCATGGAACTATCTAATCTTATCATCATAGTACCTATCAGAGAGGTACTTCTTCCTGAAATACTTTTGAAACTGCTTCCACACAATATTTCTTTCAATGATCTTCTTCACTTTCCTGAATTTCTCCCACCATATGGATTCTCTTCTAGTCAAATTGAAGATGGCTACCGTAGCCTTCATATTTCAAGAGTAGTCTTGGACTTGGAAATATTTTCTCATCCCAAGAAGCCAAGCTTCAGCTTCTTGGCCATTCTTTACCTCACCATAAAACTTAAGAGGCTTAGACTTATTGAATTCATCATGTGAGATGTTCTGGTAGTGCCTCTTTTCCTTATTCCTGTGAGAAGAAGAACTTGAACCCCCAGTGGATCCTTCAGAGTCATGTGATCCACTAGAAGACTTTTTCTTCTTCCAGCACTACTCCTACTTCCTTCCAGATTTATTGCCCGATGCTAAGAGTTCATCCACCTCTGGATGTTTGTCAAACTCTGCAGCATGGCTGCATTTAGCTGATTCTTCTCTTCCTGAGCTTTAATCATTTTCTCATTATCTTCTATGTAGCTTTGCATATCCACCCTTAGGATTCTCATGGTGGATGCAAAATATGGGAGAGTATCTTGATACCTTCTCCCATTAGACTCTATATCAACATTTCCAACTCAAATGTTTTCCCCCATAGCATATTCTTCATGCCCATAGGGATCCTGTGCATCATTTATGCTATAGGTTCTCATGGCTAATCCAAAAACCAACTCTTCCAATCGACACTATGACTCTGCAAAAATGTGTTAATAAACATCATTGTTAGTTGCATACAAATTTCAGAATTTAAATACATTGCGAGCTGTAATGTTTCAACCAATAGCTATAAAATCTATTCTCTTGGCCCATCCAGGCCCATTGTTGTAACCATTATCTTTGATACCACAATGTCACATACCCATACCCCAACTATCATGCGGAATAAAAAAAAATTCTTAAAGAATCGTGGTTCTTCTTTAGAAACACATGGCATGGCTGCAAAAACACTCTTCAACATTCATTCTCAGGTTTAGAAATCACTGTAATAGTAGTTCTGCCCTTGGCAGATCTCTTATGCGACTAGAAATACCTTTTCTGCACTGAACTTGTCCTTTTTTCACTCCCCTTTCCCCATTTTCGTTGTGGAATACGGGAACCGAGAGCACAATGTGCGATTGAGATACTTGACCCTCTTTCATCTTCTGATTTCTGCTTTCGGCTATTTCGACCTCGAAACTCAGGAATCGAAAAATCCAAATTTTGATGGGGTTAATCATCGGTCTTCTGCCTTCCGCTTTCTGCCTTTCGATATCAGAATGCTGAAATGTGTGAAATGACTACCTTGCCTGTCGGTTTCCCGCTTTCTGACTTTTGACCTTCCGCTTTCTGACATCCGACTTCAGAATGTGGAAATCCACAAATCACTGCTTTACCTGTAAGTTTCCTGAATTCTCCATCTTCTAACTTCCAATCTCGAACTTCGTACTTCGGGGTTCAGAAACTTAATTTCCAACCTTAATATTTTTCCCATTTTCCTCCTTCTGCCTTCCACAGGCGGATTTCGAGGTGCAAAAAACAAACCTCTTCCTTGGAATTTTTGGCTCTTTATCTGCTTCCGCCTTTCGCTTTTTGGAGGAGGATCCTAGAGTGTAGAAACTAACATTCTTCCTTATCTTTTCCCTATTTTCCACCTTCCACCTTCCACAGGCGGATCTTGGAGTGCAGAAAACACACTTTCTGCTTTGTTTCAACTTCTCTTTTCTGCCTCTTGCCTTTCGCCTTCTGTAGGAGGTTTTCGGGGCGCGAAAACACCTAATCCATATGCCTTCTGACTTCTGTAACCATGATTATAGCCTCCATGAACTTAGGAAAAATGCATTGAAACATATAAGGAATATACAAATGCAAATGCAGGGACATTCATTCAACATTAACCTCTACTTTAACTCATTCATAAGCATTCAACATAATCATTTCATTCATAAGCAAATACATTGCAGAATAACACAACAGAGAATACTTATCATGAGTGATGAAGTTGTCCCACAACTAGATATGTCGCTGCAACATTCCACCCAAACATAGGCCAATGTGTTCATTAATATCTCAACAGCACTACCACCCCTGAGTTGGGCATGATTTTCACAAGGAACTAGGGAACAACTGGCTCACACAGAGCCATCACACATCAAAACACAGTCAAACCAACCTATAGTTGGGTTTCTCAGGGTGTTAAGGAAATGACTTCCACTTGGTCAAATTCTCACCCTAACTTAGCCAAACCAACCAACAGTTGGGTTGATCAGGCTGCTAAGGAAATGGAAATCACAGTCAAACCAACCTATAGTTGGGTCGATCAGGGTGCTAAGGAAATGACTTCCACGTCTTCAAATTCTCACCCTGACTTAGCCAAACCAACCAACAGTTGGGTCGATCAGGCTGCTAAGGAAATGGAAAGGTAGAATTTCTATGCTAGTGAGCTTAACCACAGAGCTATGGACACCTACACCAGATCTATCCAACTTGGCATTCCACAATACCTACGCACCCAACAAAAGGAAGAATCCCCTTCTCTGCTCCACAGTCCCTCGATATATGCCTTCCCTTCCAGTTCTCTTCAAGGTGTGCATAAAATATTTTCCAGCCCCTCTTGATTGTGTGTGTGAGGTTCCTCTCTTCACTAGGTTTATCTGCCAATTCTGGACCTCTTCCACTCCTAAGAGCTTCAGGCCAAAACAAGGATGCACATCACAACAACCCTCAAGGAAGCACAACAACACAGAATTCAATCTATAACATAAAGAAAAAAATGTCTCCTACCACTCTGTAGTTTAGGATAACACTGTAATCCCATAACCAGGGTTTGGAAAAGGAAAATACTTACCGAAACGCGTAGCAAAAATATGCTAAAACGAAATCGCGCTGCGACTTTGGCTAAGGAACAACAGTGCATAATCGTGAATGAAACCCTTGAATCCATAGGATGGAAGAGTAACCAAAATGTTTAGCGCGGCTGAGGATGATGGAACAGGCACACATCCTTATGATTGCTTGCTTCAAAATCAAGAATGTGACTTCCTGGACTGCATATTTTTAGGTTTTCTCATACACACCATCATACTACCATGCCTTGCTCTGCCCAAGGCATTAACTTCCTCAACCAAATTCTGGAAGAAATGAATGATTGAGGACAAAGGACAAAAAGGTAGTTGAGGGTTCATGGGTTCCCCCATTGACATCTGGTCTCACCTTATTGGCTCAAGAGTTTGACTAACTCCCCTCTCTGTTACTTGTGAAATCATGCCCCCATCTCTTTCACGTTGCAGTCCCATAGCTAGTTGTGGTATTTTATTACTTGCATATTTACATGGTGTTCCAAAATATATTGTGCCTAACTTAGCATCATATCCATTGGTATCAACGCTGATCACCGATACACACAACAACAGATCAACAACAAGGCCTTGGCCTTGAGATCCTTGCCATGATTTAAATACAATATATACATCATCTACAATTTCAATACCATGGGGTCAAAACCGGGGTATTACAATTTGTCCCTCAGCAAATTTTTCATCCTTCTCAACCTTGCCACTCCCTTTTTAGCAAGTCTATGTCTCATAACAACAATCAAGAAAATATGCCAAGAAGAAGTTTTAATCTCTCAAGTTCTGTAAAAATGTTGCCTTGTGATTTTCAGAAGAATCAACATCTAACTAGTCATAGTTCATGACCTTCTAGTTTGTGTAAATACTGCATAAACAAAAAACTTAAAAATATTCGAAATTTTTTTTTGTTAATTGATTAGACAAACACCCCAAGTGCTTCCAATAATAATGGCCAACATTCTGATTGTCCAAAATGTGCTTAGTTGTTTAAAGATATAAAACACTTCACTCTCCCAAGATAAAATCCTAGACAGTTAACCAAAGTGTCTAAAACAAGATTAGATACTGGCAATTCCACACCAAATTTCAGAGATGGTAGTTTACAAGAAGTTTTGTAGTTCATAAAGCTCAGAACACATGTAGAACCAGAACCATCAGAGTCAATAAAGATGCAAAATTATTTAAATTTCCAATATGTTTGTCTATCTCAGAATCTTGATGACATTGCCAGAGATGTTTTAGAAATGAAATAACATTCAATCTCTTTAAATTAATCATTGGATAGTCTTCATGTTGCTCACACAAAGCATAAGTATAAATTAGAATACAACAGTGCCAAGTTAGATATTATTTCCATTGATGTAGAAAATTTCGTGTCAGCAATTCCAAGACAATCTTCCCCTCCATATTACAATAGAATTGACCATGAAGGTTTTAAATTCAGATATCATGCAGATCCTTCTAGATCCCATAAATATCTCAAGCAACTAAGTTATACACAGCTTCAGCATATTCAACAAGGAGCTGACTTGGCAAAAGAAAAACTAATTCTTCTTAAGCAGAAAGTTGAAGGGATAAAACTACCAGAGATCAAAATGCCAGATTCTTTTGATTCAAGAATTGGTAAATCATCAGCACCTCCTACTGGTAATAATACCATGAATGAATATTTCCATTACCCACATAATATTCCTAGAAGACAAGGGCCATATGTAAGAAACGAGAATCCCAAAAGTCCTTTTGTCTGGTGGACACATGAGTTAAAAAATGTCGAGGAAAAAATAGATCAAACGGGTTCGGGGATACTTTGATAGTTAATCTTGATTGTCTTACACATGACCAAGTTTTAAGTCTGTTGCAGAAGTTCAATGCATGGGATTTCCAAAGAAAATTAGAATCCAAGTCTTCTTGGAAATACATAACATTACAAATAACTTGGGCTTTAGTCAAGTTATGATGGGAAAAGTTGTCATATACATAAAAATATGATATCACATAAAATCATGATCTTTTGGAGTCACTTTTCCAAGAAATTGTACATGAATTCTTAGGTGCTTTGCCTCCAGATGCCTCACACTATGCACAATTGTTTTATGAGCCCAAAATTATGTAATATAAATTTACTTCAAGATTATTTTTGCACAATGAAAATCATGCTGTATAAAATTACTAATCATCGGAATATAACATATCTTCATCATTATCTTGCCTCTCTACCTGGCTAGATTCTAGAATTGGTTAACATGTATTTGGTAGATAATCTTGTAAATTATGATGATTTATCTTTAGCAGGTTTACACCAACATGTTCTCACCACTTTGCAAAAAGAATGTGTTGCTATGAAGACTGAGAAAAATATATAAAAAAAATGTTTTTGATTTTTTCTTCTTCCTTCCAACAATTTCGTGAAACATTCAATTATGGTTGTTTCAATCCCACTGAAAAAGTTCCTTCTTCTTCTTCTTGTTCTTGTAGTACATAGAAGCGTGGTGGATCCTATAATAATTCCTCTAAACACTCCTATAGGGATTCAATTCCTGTACAAAACAAAAGATCCTTTAAGTATTAGATTCTAACAGGAAGACTTGGGACAAAAATGGTTTTCACATAGATTGCACAAGAGAAATAAGAGAAGAATAATTGAATAACAATATGAGAAATATTCCATTAATTTAGTATTCGCATTATGGGTGAATATATAATACAACATCAATGAATAATTATAATAACTAATCAGGTAGTTGAATCTACCAACCTAGACTGACTCTAGAGCTAACTAGGAGTGAGAAAATCACCATAATAGCTAACTAGTGCAACTGCAGATCACTAAATCAGTTAATAACCAGTTAAAATTAGTTACAATCAGTTGGATGAAGGGGGTAGGTGAGAAAAGGTGCCCATATTCCCATGAATCATGCAAACTGGCGCTAGAGAAACTGAAATTGATCTAACTAATGGGGATCGAAGTTTAACTGAGCATAATTAATGACCTACTAGAGTTAACTCTTGGATACTGTTGGCGGCGCTCTGAGTGAGTTCCTATAAAATATGGATTGGTCCCTAGAGCTCCAAATTAACGACATGCATACAACTGCATTAAGTGGCATATATCCACTAGTTATGTTCCCCATGCACCGATGAAGTGATAAGACCCCATAAGCTAGGGAAATTAATAAAGTAGATTTTATGTGGTCAAAGGAGACAAAGGGAGGATTAATAATAATCCCAACATTAAGAACTTTCAAAAGGAAACAGATTGGCCTTTAGGAAAAGAACCCATCCTAGGAATAAGTCCACATGTTTTGTCTATGGAAAGTCGGACCATTAGGCGAACAAGTGTCCAAGTGAGAAGATAAAACTACATTTCAAACTATGTGATGTGTTCAAAACATAGTATGACCCTGTTGAATGGGATCTTGTTTCTAAATCAAAATAGGAAGAAGAATGTTTTTCAATTCATGAATCATAAAGTGATTATGATGAAGAATCTGTAGCAAAGAAATGTTTCAGAAAACGTTCAATAACATCTCCAGGTAGATTAGACAGTGAAAATACGTTTATTAGTGAATGTCCAATGTTTTAAGTTTCCTCTATTAAACACTAGATTGAAGATCTAGAAGAACGAAAGTAAACATTAGAGAAAATTTGAGGTCTAAAATGGGCCTCCTAAGGAAAATATTAAAATAATAGTTAAAATAATAAAATAATATTTATTAATTTTGGCGGAAGAAAGAAAAAATCTACTTTTTTATTCGTATTTTCAACATATATCCGTGTGGTTTTACTCAAATTTCGAGAAGGAATGCAAAATTAAATTACGCATCCAACGAGTACCCACACTACATACTTTTGATCGACCCCGCTGCCCCAAAAACAAGAAATACTTGAAAAAATGTGATGATCATCATCATCACATTTTTTCAGGTATTTCGTGTTTCAGGGCAGCGAGGTCCGTCAAAAGTATGCAGTGTGGGTACTCGTTGGATGCGTAATTTAATTCCACATACAACGAGTCACCCTGCTCAAAATTTGACTAAAATCATAGGGATATATGTTGAAAATACAAACAAAAATAGTAGTTTTTTTATGACAAATATGTCAAGTCAACCATTATGGTTGACTCATTTTATTGAAATTATAATGGTTCTTGAATTCCAACTCACAAGAATTTATTGTTGGCTCGTTTTCTTATAAGGCCCATTTTAGACCCCAAATTTCCTCTAATAAGTTTGGCTTTGAGATTAGTCATCATTAAAAGGAGGCTCCAAGAAACAATTGATGACTTGCAAAAAAATTGTGTGCCAAAGAAATAAAGATCAGAGATGAAGAAGAGGAGAGCGGATATGAATATTTTCCAGAATACCAAGGTACGCCATTTGTTTTAAGAAAAATTACTTATCTGGAAAATAAAGTAAAGATAGAAAGAGAGAAGTTAGCAAATCTTGCTAAATGTATACAAATCTGTTTACACTGGCTAGATGAACTGAATTCTGAATACATTCAGCTAACATTGAAGAAAGCACAGAACTTTTATCCTAAATAAGAGTCACATCAACTGCCTACAATTTCACAACAAAAAGCAGTAGGTGACGAAATGGTAATCCCTGTTGGAATTAAGACAGAAGGATATAAGCTTTAAGAGCTAAATGCCTAGGTTGACATGAGTGCAATAAGTAGTTGTTGCAAATACAAAGCTATTCCCTCATATTTTTGGCAACATACTCAGATTCATTTCAGGGAATTTAATCAAGAACTAATAGAGATAAAATACATCGCTCCAGACTTTCCAATACTACTTGGAAATGTTAGAACTTATGTGACAATGTACTGTTTTGATACACGTGCACACATGCTCCTAGGACAAGATTTTGTTAAGAGACATGTGCATATGCTGTTAAAGAAGAATTAGTTGAACTCACAATACAAAGCAGCTTCTACCAAGATAGAATTTATAATGTGAGTTTCTACCGAAACATCAGACTTAGTTGAAGAATCATTAAAATATTTGGCCAAAATAAAGAAACTTGACAGAAATGTTGATTTGCATGGCCAAGAGATTCTTGTAGGCATTGTGAAAAAATTAAAAGAAGAATGCAATTATGATCACTCGGATGCATTCTAGACAAGGGAGAAGTATTATGTCAGTCTATATAACCAAGGTGTACAAATCAAGCCAAAAAAGGATTCTACCAATAATATGAGTCCTACAGAACAACATGCATGCAAAGAAGAAATCCAACAACTTTTGGAAAGAAAGCTTATTGTGACATGCAAAAGCTCATGGGCTTGTCCAACCTTCTATGTTAACAAACATTCGGAGCAAAAGAGAGGGAAAAAGAGATTGGTTTCCAATTATGAAGTTTTAAATGATTCTTTAGAACCAATCAGGTATCCTTTTCCAAACAAAGAATTATTGTTCGGAAAACTTGCTAAGGATAATGTCTTCAGCAAATTTGATTTGAAAGGCGGTTTCGGGAAAATTGGCATTGCTCCATAAGATAGATTCACAACAACGTTTGTGGTTCCAAATGGACAATATCAATGGCTTTTCATGCCTTTCATATTGAAGAACGCACCTTCAGAATTTCAGAAAAGGATGGAAGATATTTTCAGGCCTTTAGATTTCATTATTGTATATACTGATGATTTGCTTATTTATAGTAGAGATGTTACACAACATAAGATGCATTTAGAACAATTTTATTCATTTTTTTATAAGTGTAGAAGCATTAATACATCCTTAGTACATAGTTTTGACCTTATGCTAACTTTATTTGCCTTCATGCAATGATATCCTATGGTTTAGACTTAGGAGAGTTGATTCAACAAGATATCTGGTTATTTTCACGTGTTCACACTGACAACAGTGCTCTAGCTTGGTCAAGCCAGCCCATGTGCACCCTCATTAATTCCTTGGGGTGCTACCTCCTTGGTTTGGGGTATCTAGGTTTGACTAAAGACTCTAGTGGTGTATTTTGCCTATTTTGGCTCTCCTAGGAGCATTTATTGCCACCTTGAGCCTCCCACTCACCTCTATCTTCTCACCCACGCATGCCTTGGAGTCTTTAATGCCCCAACACACTTTACCTGTAATAATCCAAAAATTCGTAAAAAATTAAAATTTTTCATGTAACATAAAATGTTCGTAGTCATCACTTCCTAGGAACAATTAACTGCTAACGGTTACATTAAACAGTATTAAACTAGAACTAAATATTTTGTTAATAACTAGTTCTGTATACTTATTAGTTTGTTTTCATAATTCCATATTAAGGATTTGATTTAGCAGGTTATGATTCATAATAACAGGAATCGAAACATATGTTTAAATTCTAGTACTAAGTTTGTTTTACTATTTTTATGACAAGTAGGAAAGAACTTCAGTTGAGATCGAGGCTTACTTAGATTATAGATAATGCAGTGAAGTAATGCTTCTTTTACAGGTCCTTTACAGGTAAGAAGTTTGTTACCAGTTTCCAGATGGAGATTATTATCTCAACTAGCATAGAATAAAATGCTAGTTAATTTATTTGTTTTACAACTTGTGCAGTAAAAGTGGTATTGTTGATCTGATTATTTATGTTTAGAATAGTTTCTAGAATAAAAGTATTTTCAGTAAACTGAAACTAGTCCAGTTACTCTTCTATTTTTCTACAACCCACTTATTCACTCAACTTTCATCAATCTAATTTAGTTTAATGCCTGCGTTCAATCTAGTGGAAGGAATCCTGTAAAGCATATTTCTTTCCACAGGAATCGAGTTAAGTTAACCTAGGAGTCCTATGATCTAAGTATAAACATTAAGTATATTGACTGAAGGACACACATAGAACAAGTACTTAGTGCATAAGATAGTTTTTAACTATTCTAATACTTAACAATTAGAGATGCATTAATACAAATTGTTTTTTTTTCTTTACCTTAAAGTTTTATTCCTTTTTATGTAAGGAAGGAGGAATTATTTTCTATAAAACTATCCAACTTATCCCTCGTAATTTCCTTGTTTCACAAGGGGTAATCCATCCTAAGGCCTAATATCTATACTATCAAAACAAACTGTAAATCTTACTATGTTTACAAAACTCACATACATATAGGAGTAAGGTTTTTTATGAGTTTCTTTCTCTAAGTCCAATATTCATTCTAGAATGATGTTAAAAAAATTTCAAGGTTAATGTTTTACTTACATAAATTTTTGCCTAAAACCATGGTTGATAGAAATATATCTCTAGCATAAACATGGACCCTTCCAAAGGTTAAAGAGCTTAGATAAACTACCTTATTATAGTTCTTAACTTCCTCTAATTCTCATTAGGGTTTAACATTTATATTAAGTGTTATATGTGAAAGAGAAGGTTATAACCAAAGTCCCAATATGATTTGTTAATATTGCAGAATTACTCCGAGAGGTATTCGAACTATATCAAAACCCACAATTTGCAAACAAAAATTGAGGACACGTGGTTGATGTACAAAGGATAGGGTTTTGAATTTTCAGTTTTTACCATATATATTCTATTAAACTTTAAAAACTAGCCTTTACCTCTCTTTTACTTTTCTCTGGAAGAGAGGGCCGCAGGCTCATGGCTGCAAGGCCTGTTTGTCAAACCATTGTGAAAGCTTCCTTGCCCATAGTCATTCTTCTTCTACGTTTAGAGGTGCATAGGGATATTGTCTTTTACTATGTGGGAGAACCCTCCGTAGTCATTATCTAGCTATACAAATTCCATTCTTCTCATTATCTTGACTCTATACAATGCTTCCATCCATACACGGGAGAATTTTATAGCGTGAGCACGGCCGTCAATTTTGTTGTAGTGTGTTCTTGTTGTGTGAAGAGATTTATGTTTCTCATTGTCTGGTGTGGCATTTGACTCTGCCCTGTCGTGGATTTGGATTTCAGACTTGAAGTCTGTGAGCTGTGTTTCCTTTTGTTAGTGCTTTCTCAAAGCTTGTTGAAACCTTAACTATAGTTAGGGTTTGTGCAAAATACCGCTATGGCCCGAGAATCAATTCCAGGTAAACATACTCAGTTTTTTTTTTTTTTTTAGTTCTAATTCTTTTGCATCATTTGTTATTTACTAGAGTTTTAATGTTCATTGTTTTCAAAGTGCAGGTTCTTGTAAATGCAAAAGGGGTGCTTGAGAAACCACTGAATTCCATCTCGCTCAAACTCCAAGCTGCATATTTACTCTGGTAAGCCTCAGTCTCGCTGAGGTTTCTCCTGTAGTGGTGTATGGTGTTCATTTTTAGATGATTCGGTTCCTTGGGTTTCTGGTTTTTGGCTCGCTCGTGGATATACTCTGTTGTAAAAAGTTTTGGAAGGCCATGGGCTGATACTTATGATGTGTTGTCCAAAAAAAATCTTCAAGCCCTTTTGGTTGTTTAGTGTAAATATATGGGACTTTCATGGATGAATCTTGAGGAAGAATTATGGGCCTTCGGTCATAGTTCTGATTACTGTAATGTTGTTTTTAAACAGGATTTTAAGCCATAACTTAGTTTGTAAAGGCCATTAGGCCGTATCATTTAAGAAGAATGTGACAGTTAGGGTTTAGATGCTTTTTAAATTGTTATTAAGCTTGAAGCTTACTGTATTGTAATTTATATTTTTGATAATATATATATATATACACTGTTTTTTTAAAGATAAATGCAAGTCGCAATGTTTAGCCTTTCTGGTTTATTCTTCTAAATTTAACCTAACAAAGGTTTTTGTTACTGTAATTTGATGTTTTATTTTAATTATGTTTAAAAATATAATTTAGTATTCAGACAGTGGGTTTTAGAACATAAAATGGATTGTTACTGTCAGTAATGGATAAAAGAACGAGTGAATAATACCTCCTATATCTTTATTGTTTCCTGGTTTGAAATATATTGAAGGGTTTTTATTTACTTGTTGCTTATAATTATCCAAACATTTTTAATATTGTTCCTTGCGGAGGATGTATTGATTTTCCTATATTCATTTAATTGATGCTTATGGTTATATAAATAAAGTATGTAGCTTTAATTTGTTTATGGATAAAAGATTAACCTCTCTATTAGTAAAAGAGGTGGTAATGTTGTTTATATTTTACAGTTTCATTTAATTGGGTTTTATTTATACAACCCTAATTTTCTCTTAGTTTAAATACATAGTTAGTATTTAATTTTAATGTTATATTGATTTGCATTTTACCTAGATGAATTTATTACAATAAATATCTAGCATTTTACTTAGATGAATTTATTGCAGTAAATATATAGCCTTGTTTACTGTTTCTTTAAGTTAATCTTGGTTATTTTAATGTCTGTTTATTTTTATAATGACTGCAAATTAATATAATAATAGACTTAAAGTAAATAGTCTATTGACTCTGTAAGCAGTTTCACAGACTAGGTAAACCTATACTTTTAGATCTTTCCTAAACAAATCTGTGTATGTTAATCAAGTATTATGTCTGTAAATAAAGACATCTGAAATAAAAGGAGTAACATACATACGAATCACACATATGAACCTATAAAAGATAATAGTTCGCATTCGTGCATACTTCATTCGATTCTTTATCTGAAATTAATTTAACCTACTGTACTAGAGTACTACCTTTATAAAAGATGTGGAAAAATACAATTAGGTAATTTTTTTCTATCTATCAGTAAATCTAGAAATTCTTCTAATCATTTACCCTAATCTATCTAGTTTAGAACTTAACTAACTTTTCACACAATAAATATTTATTTTAAGTAACCCTAGTAGCAACATAATAGAAGCATAACATATCATTGCTTAAACTTAAACTTTCCAGATAACAATAAACATTTAGAAAGCTAGATATATCAAGTAAAACCTAGAAATTTTGATGAGGTGACAACAGCTTAAGGAACCTATTCCTCCCAACCAACTCCTAGAGAAAAGCTGGACTGCAAATCTCAGGACCCTGGAGCTTGTCTCCTGGTCCACCTGGTAGAAGTACTGGATGAGAGATGTAGTCTGATAATCCTCTGCAACTCTACTGAGTGTTCGGCAGTAAATCTATTTTGCATATAGCAGTATGAACTCAGCTTAGAATAGCTGCACTAGTTCAGGTCTTCAGCACTATTCACTCAAAACATACTTCAGCTAGTCCCCTCCATCGAATTTTCTTGTGCACTTCATTCACTCAGAATGTTCACAAGTCAAGAATGAGTAGCCTCAGCTGTCTTCAATGGGAAGTTTTATTATCATGCCTTGGTCTTTTGGTTCAGTTTTCACTTAATGAGCCACCTACTCTTGTTCCACTTTCTTGGGGAACATGACCACAAAAATAGGGAAGTTGCCTCCTGCAACAGCTAGAAGTAGTTTAAGGATGCTGCAAAGTGTCAATATGCCCTCAACCCAACCTTTTCCACCAAGTGACCAGTAAAACATTCATTTAACATCTTCCCTAAGCTGTTGTCTCATCTTTCATTTATTTATTAATAAAATATTCAACAATTACATTCAATTATCCTTGACCCCACTTGGTCATTAATTACAAACTTTATAATAAAATATAACATAATGTTTCTTAAAACATAAAATGTTTGGCAAATTGGGGCATGTGACATCACCAATGTTCACACCTTGGTTCGTGACTGTTTGGGTTTATTTGGAGCTCCATTGGTCCACTAGGGGGGATTGAGGTCAAATATCACCATGACACATGTACAAATCCAATTCGCTTCCAGAGCCTCATGAATTTTGTCCAATGTATTATAAATGTATACTATTAAATATACAAGGCATATGATAATAACATGATCAGCAATTTGCACCATTCACATGTGCTATTCTATCTATTTTCAGTCTCTTTGTTGATTCACTTGCACATTTTTTCAAACACTTTGAGTATGAATATTGTTCTAGCACCTAGATCTGATTGAGAAGAAAATCCTCACATGGTATCAGAGCTAGTTGGAGCTGCAAACAAATCTTGTGAGGTTTGAGTTGTTGTTTAGGGCATATTTTCGGAAAACTTGAGTGTTTGCTTTGCAGGTTTAACAACATTTTTTTGTCATGGGTTGCACAAGAAGGATAGAGAGAACTTGAGCTCTACTTACTCCATTCAATTATTTTAAATGGAATGCTGAGATGGTCATCCAGTTGAGGTCCAAGGGCCTCTACCAGGTCACCATGGGAACTGAACACAAGCCAAATTCTATTATGGAGACAGCTAAGTATTTTAATAGACCTGATGAGGCCTTCAGTATGCTCTGCCTCAACAATTCAAGATAACTACTCTTTCATATAGGAATTCTTGGAACACCGAATAAAGTTTGGGTCAATTTTGAGTCACTATTTGAGAAGACAAATGAAATGAGAGGCCAGTAGCTTGAGAATGAGCTAATCTCATTGAGCCCATCTCACTACGAGACCATTGAAGACATCTTCACCAAGTTTAAAGTGCTAGTACTTCAGATAAAACAATGTGGCATAGAAAATAAATATTATCATCTTATCTTTTCCATCCTTTCTAAGTTGGGGACGGAGTATTTTGTATATGTTTTGGCATTTTACTCTAGCAAACTTACAACTAGAAATTGGAAGATGCCTGCGCTAGAAGATTTCATGGAGTCTTTGACTCAGGAGTAGCACAATCTCATACAAATGGGTACCATCATCAAATCCAATGATCAACCCTTTGTTTTTGGTGTATCAAATCAACCCCATAGCAAGAATAAATATTTGAAGCAAAAGGAGAAAGAGAAGAAGGAATAAAGTTCGGAAATCTCTAGTTCTATTGATGGGAGCTCGAGATCTAGGAGGAGGAGAAACAAGAGAGAAATACCCACATGTGATTATTGTAGAGTTTCACATCTTGAGAAATATTTCTTTATAAATAATACGAACATCCTGACCAAGCTCCTTGAGAAGAACCATATTGCTCTTCCAGAATTTGCAAAACGATGGGAGCGCAAGCAACGAAATGGTAAGGTTGAGCATGCATTTGGTACATGGGTAAAACCAAATTATGTTTTCTCTATTTCTGATTCACATTCTGATATATCAGAACCTGAAACCTCCATCCCTTCCTTGAAAATTTTCTCAATCATTTCATCAAAGTTTCCTCCCAAAACTAGTAATTTTTCACTAGCTTTTGATTTGCCTTCTGAAATACCTTTCCCAATCCAATCAGATATTCCCAATTCTAATTCTGAAGACGATATACATCCTATGACAATCATTGACTCGTTTCCCAAACCATTTCATGACCGAAAGACCCAACAACCCTCAAGTTCACTAGTTGGAAATTCAGAAAATTTCCCAGTTTCCAATGTTATGTCTCGTATATATGTTGTTGGTATGTCTTGTATGTATTTCATTGGTTGGATAGACACATCATTTTCATTCATGGGACTTCTGTTCCATATGTCTATACTTTCTTTCACCACCCATGGTTCAAATCTCAAGTCTCCAGACCTTCCAGGTTCGCTCAATTGCAATTGTGTTCTAGTTGCTCACTCTTCTCTTCCTATGGATCCATTCGCTCATGGAGATACCATACCTCTGATATTTTCTAGTATGTATGGCATGTATTCTGATATTTCATAGCCTCATGATATTTGTTACATATTCGTGGAGGTGCTTCATCAAATTGGGAGAAATATTCATGGTTTTATTCATTAGTATGGCAACTACACATATGCAGATTTTGTTGAATCTTTTGATGTTATTTAAAAAAGAGTTTGCAGAGATATATTTTCCATGGTTGATTATGCTATTATATATGAGTATGCTTGCATCAAAATACATTCTTATGATTCCCCTCCATCATCAAATTATTACCATCAAAGGGCCTCTCCACATGATCCTTGTTTGCAGCACTTTGATGCATTGATCCATGATCATGGCATCCACAACATCTTCACCAAGTCCATCACCAAGAAGTTGTTCTTTCAGCTCATTCAAGTGAATAAGAGGACCTTCTGAATGCATTTTATTCTCTGTCATATCCATTTTTGAGGGGATTTTTTGTCCCATGAGGTTTTCCTCCTTACCTAGGTTAATGGATCAATAAACATTGTTGTAAAAGGTGACCCATGCCTTAGTTTCCAAGGCCTTAATAAATGTTTTTTGATTAAATTGTACTAATTATGTATTAAGGGGGGGTGTAGGAGTAGTAATACATCCTTAGTATATATTTTTGACCTTAGGATAACTTTATTTTCCTTCATGCAATGATATCCTATGGTTTATACTTAGGAGAGTTGACTCGGCAAGATATCTGGTTATTTTGGCATGTTCACACCTACAACAACATTCTATTTTGGTCAACCCATCCCATGTGTTCCCTCATTAATTCCTTGGGGTGATACCTCCTTTATTTGGGGGATCTAGGTTTGACTAAGGATGCTAGTGGTGCATTTTGCCTATTTTGGCTCTCCTAGGAGCATTTATTTCCACCTTGAGCCTCCCACTCACATCTATATTCTCACCTACACATTCCTTGGAGTATTTAATTCCCCAACACACTTCACCAACATTCACACCATGGTTCGTGACTGTTTGGGCTGAGTTGGAGCTCCATTGGTCCACCTAGGGGGGATTGAGGTCAAATCTCACCATGGCACATGTACAAACTCCAATTAGCCTCCAGAGCCTCACGAATTTTTTCCAATGTATTATAAATGTATACTATAACATCTACAAGGCGTATGATAATAACATGATCAGCAATTAGCACCATTCACATGCTATTCCAGCTATTATCTGTCTCTTTGTTGATTCTCTTGCACATTTTGTCAAACACTTTGAGTGTGAATATTTTTCTAGCTCCTATATCTAATTGAGAAGCAAATTCTCACAATAAGCATGAAATAGTTCTATTAGAAGTGCCTCAGAAATTTGTAATTGCACAGACAAATATAGAATACTTGGGATTAAGCATATCACAAGGTATAGTGATTTTACAACATTATGTTTTGAAAAAATTACTTATTTTTATTAACAGGTTATCATATGTAAATATAGTACAAAGGTTTCTTGGTTTCCTTAATTATATTAGGCAATTCTACTAGCATCAAGCCAAATATACACAGCTAATACAGCAGAGACTGAAAGCATAGTCTACTTCGACAGAAGAAATGACAACATCAGTCAAAAGGATTAAAGTTAATATCCAAAATCTCCCTCCATTATCATTACCAGACCAAAATATTCCATTTTTCCTATAAATAGATGCTCTGACCAAACATGGGCAATAGTACTATTACAGAAGCATTCAAAACATGAAGAAGTTTGTGCCTATACCTCAAGAAGTTTTGATGAAACAAGCATTAAATACCCCTCTTCACACACAGAGATTTTGGCAGTAAAGAAAGTGATGTTGAGATTCAGTATGTTTTTAAAAAGTGTCATATTTTTGGTGTGCATAGACTTAAACATATGAAAGGAATCTTGTCAAATAAAATATTTTTAGAACACAGAAATGCCACAGTACTCAGATGGTCTATCTCGCTTCAAGGTTTTGATTTCAAAATTGTATATAAAGAAGGAAAATAAAACGCTTTAGCTAATATGCTCAAAAGGGAAGGATCTTTAATCAAAGAAATAAACGTTTTCTGTAAAGGAGAGAGTTCTTAGCAAAATAGTGCTAGAGAAACATTCCAAGTTGAAATTTGCTCCTCTTTCCATTTGCATTTTTGTATAGATTTTTTTCTATTAGAATACAATTTCTTCCAACAAAAGTCCAGCAAAATATTTTACAGTTAAGGACAGAGTCTTTAGAAGGAAGAAGAATTTATGATGTCAATATTGTTTATATAAACACTGTGAATGTCTATTTCAGAAGGCTTGCACTGATAACATAATAAATCCATCACTTTGCATACATATTTGATCCTTTTCTCAGATGGATTGATTATTATGCTATTCACCAAACCTCTAGAGCACATGGAAATGCCATGGTAATATTTTACTGTGAAGACATCAATAGCCCTTACAGAATTTGTATCCCATGGATCAAACTTTTGTTTTTCCAATATGTTCCAAGGATAGCAACTTTAAGTGATTCTACACCTTTTTGGTTTCTTTCTACCCTACAACATGAATTTGCAGAAGGAGGATTAGCATACAGTGTCTTCCAATTTGATTTGGTATGGAAAGGTTCCCAATTTAACATCATCCAATATATTGGCAAGGAGGAGCTAATAATATAAAATAACTTCTTCGGAGAAGTATCAATTCTAGACTAGTTCTATCAAAGATACTTACAGAATTATCCATTTTGAGCATGTTTCAAAGAAAATATGCCACAATGGCTTGAAAAAATCATGCTAGGGATTGAGCCAGAGGATTTCTATGCACAATCACAAATTCTGGTGCCGCCCATGGAATGGGTACCACCCAGGGACCATAGAAGAACATTTTGTGCATTTCCTCCACGTGATGATGACAAAGATTTCGATGGATTTGATTATGATCATAGTCCACATCCATTGGTCTATTGATTATTTTCAACGTCTTCAATAATATCCATTATGTTTTATTCCAGGAAGCTGGTTGAATATTTCTAGGCCAGAGTGTTGTCCATGAGCATCTAGAGTACCCAATTTATGGCCGTAGGGAGTTCATAGTGTTGGGCATAGTCTTTGATACCGCTCGGGTGTAATATCCCGATTTTGACCCCATGGTAATTGTACATGATGTAAATATTGTTATTAAATCATGGTGAGGAGCTCGAGGCCAAGGCCCCACCATCGATTTAGCGTTGTATGTATCGGCAAGTAAAATCGATACCTATGGTTCTTGTGCTATCCAGACACAGTATAAATTGAGAAATCATGTAAATATGCAATTTAATAAAATAACCACAATTATCTATGCAATGAAACGAGAGATGGGAGCATGGTTTCCACAAGGAATAGAGATGGATTATTCAAACCCTTGAGCCAATAGGGTTAAGCCAAATGTCAATGGGAGAACCCATAAACCCTTAACTACCCATTTTGTCCTATGCACTCAATCATTTAAATATTCCAAGAGTTGGTTGAGGAAGTTAATGCCTTGGGAAGGGAGAGGCATGGAAGTCAATTTCGTGTATGGGCAAGCCGTGAAGTCAGGGAAACCGTATTCTTTCTTAGGGGGAAGAAAACACCCAGAAAAAGTGTGCTCGAGTTCGTTCATTCGAGATTATTCACCCCGAATGATTTTCATTCTCCTCACGTAGTGAGAGCTAGCAGAGGGCGTTCACTTCATGTTTTTCTGTTTATTCCTTCATCCTTCCATGGCTGAGAAATCTGTTCTTTATTGCATCGTGTAAGAAAAGAGTTAGGAGTAGGAAAGGACCAGAATTGGCTTGATAAACCGAATGAAGAGAGGAATCCTCAAAAATATCAAGAGGGGTTGGCTACTCTTCGATGCACACCCAGGAGAACACTGGAAGGGAAGGTATGGCCTGAGGGACCGTGTAGCAGAGAAGGGAATACTTCCTTGTGTTGGGTATGTACGTATTGTTGAGACCAAGACATGATAAATATTGTAGAGGTATCCATAGCTCTATGGTTAAGCTCACTAGCTTAGCGATTCTTCCGTTTCGCTGCCTAAAGCCCATAAATGTTTTCTTGATACCCAACACTGTGTTTCGTTGTTATGTGTATCCTTGTTTTGGTTTGAAATATGAGAAATACTTAGGAGTGGAAGAGGCCCATAATTGGCTTGATAAACCTAATGAAGAGAGGAACCTCACAAAAAGATCAAGAGGGCCTGGCTAATATTCTATGCACAACCAGGAGAACACTGGAAGGGAAGTTATCCCCTGAGGGACATGCTCCTAGGACAATATTTTGTTAAGAAACATGTGCATATGCTGTTAAAGAAGAATTAGTTGAACTAACAATACAAAGCAGCTTCTACCAAGACAAAATTTATAATGTGAGTTTCTACTGAAACATTAGACTTAGTTGAAGAATCATTAAAATATTTGGCCAAAATAAAGAAACTTGACAGAAATGTTGATTTGCAGGGCCAAGAGATTCTTGCAGGCATTGTGAAAAAATTAAAAGAAGAATGCAATTATGATCATTCGGATGCATTCTGGACAAGGGAGAAGTATTATGTCAATCTTCCATATAACCAAGGTGTACAAATCAAGCCAAAAAAGGATTCTACCAATAATATGAGTCCTACAGAACAACATGCATGCAAAGAAGAAATCCAACAACTTTTGGAAAGAAAGCTTATTGTGACATGCAAAAGCTCATTGGCTTGTCTAACCTTCTATGTTAACAAACATTCAGAGGAAAAGAGAGGGAAAAAGATATTGTTTCCAATTATGAAGTTTTAAATTATTCTTTAGAACCAAACAGGTATCCTTTTCCAAACAAAGAATTATTGTTCGGCAAACTTGCTAAGGATAATGTCTTTAGCAAATTTGATTTGAAATGCGGTTTTGTGAAAATTGGCATTGCTCCATAAGATAGATTCACAACAACTTTTGTGGTTCCAAATGGACAATATCAATGGCTTGTCATGCCTTTCGTATTGAAGAACACACCTTCAGAATTTCAGAAAAGGATGGAAGATATTTTCAGGCCTTTAGATTTCATTATTGTATATACTGATGATTTGCTTATTTATAGTAGAGATGTTGCACAACATAAGATGCATTTAGAATAATTTTATTCATTTGTTTATAAGTGTAGAAGCAGCAATACATCCTTCGTACATAGTTTTGACCTTAGGCTAACTTTATTTTCCTTCATGCAATGATATCCTATTGTTTAGACTTAGGAGAGTTGATTCAACAAGATATCTGGTTATTTTCGCGTGTTCACACCTACAACAGTGCTCTAGGTTGGTCAACCCAGCCCATGTGCACCCTCATTAATTCCTTGGGGTGCTACCTCCTTGGTTTGGGGGAATCTAGGTTTGACTAAGGACTCTAGTGGTGTATTTTGCCTATTTTGGCTCTCCTAGGAGCATTTATTGCCACCTTAATCCTCCCACTCACCTCTATCTTCTCACCCATGCATGCCTTGGAGTCTTTAATGCCCCAACACACTTCACCTGTAATAATCCAAAAATTCGTAAAATTTAAAATTTTCATGTAACATAAAATGTTCGTAGTCGTCACTTCCTAGGAACAATTAACTGCTAACGGTTACATTAAACAGTATTAAACTACAACTAAATATTTTGTTAATAACTAGTTCTGTATACTTATTAGTTTGTTTTCATAATTCCATATTAAGGATTTGATTTATTAGGTTATGATTCATAATAACAGGAATCGAAACATATGTTTAAATCCTAGTACTAAGTTTGTTTTACTATTTTTATGACAAGTAGGAAAGAACTTCAGTTGAGATCGAGGCTTACTTATATTATAGATAATTCAGTGGAGTAAGGCTTCTTTTACAGGTCCTTTACAGGTAAGAATTTTGTTACCAGTTTCCAGATTGAGATTATTATCTCAACTAGCATAGAATAAAATGCTAGTTAATTTATTTGTTTTACAGCTTGTGCAGTAAAAGAGGTATTGTTGATCTGATTATTTATGTTTAGAATAGTTTCTAGAATAAAATTATTTTCAGTAAACTAAAACTAGTCCAGTTACTCTTCTATTTTGCTACAACCCACTTATTCACTCAACTTTCATCAATCTAATTTAGTTTAACGCTTGTGTTCAATCTAGTGGAAGGAATCCTGTAAAGCATATTTCTTTCCATGAGAATCGAGTTAAGTTAACCTAGGAGTCCTATGATCTAAGTATAAACATTAAGTATATTGACTGAAGGACACACATAGAACAAGTACTTAGTGCATAAGATAGTTTTTAACTATTCTAATACTTAACAATTAGATATGCGTTAATACAAATTGTTTTTTTTTCTTTACCTTAAAGTTTTATTCCTTTTTATGTAAGGAAGGAGGAATTATTTTCTATAAAACTATCCAACTTATCCCTGATAAGTTCCCTGTTTCACAAGGTGGTAATCCATCCTAAGTCCTAATATCTAGACTATCAAAACAAACTGTAAATCTTATTGTGTTTACAAAACTCACATACATTTAGGAGTAAGGTATTTTATGAGTTTCTTTCTCTAAGTCCAATATTCATTCTAGAATGATGTTAAAAAAATTTCAAGGTTAATGTTTTACTTACATAAATTGTTGCCTAAAACCATGGTTGATAGAAATATATCTCTAGCATAAACATGGACCCTTCCAAAGGTTAAAGAGCTTAGATAAACTACCTTATTATAGTTCTTAACTTCCTATCATTCTCGTTAGGGTTTAACATTTATATTAAGTGTTATATGTAAAAGAGAAGGTTATAACCAAAGTCCCAATATGATTTGTTAATATTGCAGGATTACTCCCAGAGGTCTTTGAACTATATCAAAACCCACAATTTGCAAACAAAAATTGAGGACACGTGGTTGATGTACAAAGGATAGGGTTTTGACTTTTCAGTTTTTACCATATATATTCTATTAAACCCTAAAAAATTGCCTTTACCTATCTTTTACTTTTCTCTGGAAGAGAGGGCCGCAGGCTCATGGCCGCAAGGCCTGTTTGTCAAACCATTGTGAAAGCTTCCTTTCCCATAGTCGTTCTTCTTCTATGTGTAGAGGTGCATAGGGATATTGTCTTTTACTCTATGGGAGAACCCTCCATAGTCGTTACCTAGCTCTGCAAATGCCATTCTGTTCATTATCTAGACTTTATACAATGCTTCCATCCATACATGGGATAATTTTATAGCGTGAGCATGGCCGTTAATTTTGTTGTAGTGTGGCCTTGTTGTGTGAAGAGATTTATGTTTCTCATTGTCCAACTTCTAGTGTGGCATTTGACTCTGCCCTGTCATGGATTTGGATTTCAGACTTGAAGTCTGTAAGCTGTGTTTCCTTTTGTTAGTGCTTTCTCAAAGATTGTTGAAACCTTAACTGTAGTTAGGGTTTGTGCAAAATACCACTACAACCGAAGAATCAATTCCAGGTAAACATACTCAGTTTTTTTTTTTTTAGTTCTAATTCTTTTGCATCATTTGTTATTTACTAGAGTTTTAATGTTCATTGTTTTCAAAGTGCAGGTGCTTGTAAATGCAAAAGGGGTACTTGACAAACCATTGAAGTCCATCTCGCTTGAACTCCAAGCTGTGTATTTACCCTGGTAAGCCTCGGTCTCGCTGAGGTTTCTCCTGCAGTGGTGTATGGTGTTCATTTTTAGATGATTTGGTTCCTTGGGTTTCTGGTTTTTAGCTCGATCGTGGATATACTCTGTTGTAAAAAATTTTGGAAGGCCATGGGTTGATACTTATGATGTGCTGTCCAAAAAAAATCTTCAAGCCCTTTTGGTTGTTTAGTGTAAATATATGGGGCTTTCATGGACGAGTCTTGAGGAAGAATTATGGGCCTTCGGTCATAGTTCTGATTACTGTAATGTTGTTTTTAAACAGGATTTTAAGCCATAACTTAGTTTGTAAAGGCCATTAGTCCGTATCATTTAAGAAGAATGTGACAGTTAGGGTTTAGATGCTTTTTAAATTGTTATTAAGCTCGAAGCTTACTGTATTGTAATTTATATTTTTGATAATATATATATATATA
>LPNX010142764.1:233540-274897 GCA_001517045.1 Pseudotsuga menziesii
TTTGATGTTTTATTTTAATTATCTTAAAAAATATAATTTATTATTTAGACGGTGGCTTTTAGAACATAAAATGGATTGTTACTGTCAGTAATGGATAAAAGAACAAGGAGTGGATAATACCTCCTATATCTTTATTGTTTCCTAGTTTGAAATATATTGAAGGGTTTTTATTTACTTGTTGTTTATACTTATCCAAACAGTTTTAATATTGTTCCTTGTGGAGGATGTATTAATTTTCCTATATTCATTTAATTGATGCTTGTGGTTATATAAATAAAGTATGTAGCTTTAATTTGTTTATGGATAAAAGATTAACCTCTCTATTAGTAAAAGAGGTGGTAATGTTGTTTATATTTTACAGTTTCTTTTAATTGGGTTTTATTTATACAACCCTAATTTTCTCTTAGTTTAAATACATATTTAGTATTTAATTTTAATGTTATACTAGTTGGCATTTTACTTAGATGAATTTATTACAATAAATATCTAGCATTTTACTTAGATGAATTTATTACAGTAAATATATAGCCTTGTTTACTGCTTCTTTAAGTTAATATTGGTTATTTTAATGTTTTTTTTTTATAATGACTGCAAATTAATATAATAATAGACTTAAAGTAAATAGTCTATCGACTCTGTAAGCAGTTTCACAGACTAGGTAAACCTATACTTTTAGATCTTTCCTAAACAGATTTGTGTATGTTAATCAAGTATTATGTCTTTAAATAAAGGCATCTGAAATAAAAGGAGTAACATACATATGAATCACACATTTGAACCTGTAAAAGATAATAGTTCGCATTCATGCATACTTCATTCGATTCTTTATCTGAAATTAATTTAACCTACTGTACTAGAGTACTACCTTTATAAAAGGTGTGGAAAAATATAGTTGGGTAATTTTTTTCTATCAGTAAATCTAGAAATTCTTCTAATCATTTACCCTAATCTATCTAGTTCAGAACTTAACTAACTTTTCACACTATAAATATTTCTTTTAAGTAACCCTACCAGCAACATAATAGAAGCATAACATATCATTGCTTAAACTTAAACTTTCTAGATAACAATAAACATTTAGAAAGCTAGATATATCAAGTAAAACCTGGAAATGTTGATGAGGTGACAACAGCTTAAGGAATCTATTCCTCCCAACCAACTCCTGGAAAAAAGCTGGACTACAAATCTCAGGATCCTCGAGCTTGTCTCCTGGTCCACCTGGTAGAAGTCATGGATGAGACATGTAGTCTGATAATCCTCTACAACTCTACTGAGTGTTCAGCAGTAAATCTATTCTACATATAGCAGTATGAACTCAGCTTAGAATAGCTGCACTAGTTCAAGTCTTCAGCACTATTCACTCAAAACATACTTCAACGAGTCCCCTCCATCAAATTTTCTTGTGCACTTCATTCACTCAGAATTTTCACAAGTCAAGAATGAGTAGCCTCAGTTGTCTTCAATGGGAAGTTTTATTATCATGCCTAGGTATTTTGGGTCAGTTTTCACTTAATGAGCCACCTGCTCTTGTTCCACTTTCTTGGGGAACATGACCACAAAAATAGAGAAGTTTCCTCCTGCAACAGCTAGAAGTAGTTTAAGGATGATGCCAAGTGTCAATATGCTCTCAACCCAGCCTTATCCACCAAGTGACCAGTAAAACATTCGTTTAACAGCTTCCCTAAGCTGTTGTCTCATCTTTCATTTATTTATTAATAAAATATTTATCAATTACATTCAATTATCCTTGACCCCGCTTGGTCATTAATTACAAACTTTATAATAAAATGTAACATAATGTTTCTTAAAACATAAAATGTTTTGCAAATTGGGGCATGTGACATCACCAATGTTCACACCTTGGTTCGTGACTGTTTGGGTTTATTTGGAGCTCCATTGGTCCACTAGGGGGGATTGAGGTCAAATATCACCATGCCACATGTACAAATCCAATTTGCTTCCAGAGCCTCATGAATTTTGTCCAATGTATTATAAATGTATATATAAAATATACAAGTCATATGATAATAACAAGATCAGCAATTTGCACCATTCACATGTGCTATTCCAGCTATTTTCAGTCTCTTTGTTGATTCACTTGCGCATTTTTTCAAACACTTTGAGTGTGAATATTGTTCTAGCACCTAGATCTGATTGAGAAGATAATCCTCACATGGTATCAGAGCTAGTTGGAGCTGCAAACAAATCTTGTGAGGTTTGAGTTGTTGTTTAGGGCATATTTCCGGAAAACTTGAGTGTTTGCTTTGCAGGTTTAACAACATTTTTTTGTCACGGGTTGCACAAGAAGGATGGAGCAAAATCGAGCTCTACTTAATCCATTCAATTATTTTGAATGGAATGCTGAGATGGTCATCCAGTTGAGGTCCAAGGGCCTCTACCGGGTCACCATGGGAACTGAACACAAGCCAAATTCTATTGTGGAGATAAATAAGTATTTTAATAGACTTGATGAGGCCTTCAGTATGCTCTGCCTCAACAATTCAAGATAAATTCTCTTTCATATAGGAATTCTTGGAACACCGAATGAAGTTTGGGTCAAGTTTGAGTCACTATTTGAGAAGACAGATGAAATGAGAGGCTAGTAGCTTGAGAATGAGCTAATCTCACTAATCCCGTCTCACTACGAGACCATTGAAGACGTCTTCACCAATTTTAAAGTGCTAGTACTTCAGCTAAAACAATGTGGCATAGAAAATAAATATTATCATCTTATCTTGTCCATCCTTTCTAAGTTGGGGATGGAGTATTTTGTATATGTTTCGGCATTTCACTCTAGCAAACTTACAACTAGAAATTGCAAGATGCCTGCGTTAGCAGATTTCATGGAGTCTTTGACTCGGGAATAGCACAAGCTCATACAAATGGGTACCATCATCAAATCCAATGATCAAGCCCTTGTTTTTGGTTTATCAAATCAACCCCATAGCAAGAATAAATATTTGAAGCAAAAGGAGAAAGAGAAGAAGGAATCAAGTTCAGAAATCTCTAGTTCTACTGAGGGGAGGTTGAGATCTAGGAGGAGGAGAAACAAGAGAGAAATACCTACATGCAATTATTTCAGAGGTTCACATATTGATAAATATTTCTTTATAAATAATATGGACATCCTGACCAAGCTCCTTGAGAAGACCCATATTGCTCTTCCAGAATTTGCACAATGATGGGAGCGCAAGCAACGAAACCTCCATACATTTGGTGCATGGGTAAAACCAAATTCTGTTTTCTCTGTTTATGATTCACATTCTGATATATCAGAACCTGAAACCTCCATCCCTTCCTTGAAAATTTTCCCAATCATTTCATCAAAGCTTCCTCCCAAAACTAGTAATTTTTCACTAGCTTTTGATTTGCCTTCTGAAATACCTTTCCCAATCCAATCATATATTCCCAATTCTGATTCTGAAGATGATATACATTCTGATATACATCCTATGACAATCATTGACTCATTTCCCCAACCATTTCATGACCGAAAGCCCCAACAACCCTCAAGTTCACTAGTTGGAAATTCAGAAAATTTCCCAGTTTCTAATGCTATGTCTCTTGTATATGCTGTTGTTATGTCTTGTATGTATTTCATTGGTTGGAAAGAAATATCATTGGAATTCATGGGACTTCTGTTCCATATTTCTATACTTTCTTTCACCACCCATGGTTCAAATCTCAAGTCTCCAGACCTTCCAAGTTTGCTCAATTGCAATTGTGATCTAGTTGCTCACTCTTCTCTTCCTATGGATCCATTCGCTCATGGAGATACCATACCTATGATATTTTATACTATGTATGACATGTATTCTGATATTTCATAGCCTCATGATATTTGTTACAGAGTTGTGGAGGTGCTTCATCAAATTGGGAGAAATAATCATGGTTTTATTCATTAGTATGGCAACTACACATAATGCAGATTTTGTTGAATCTTTTGATGTTATTTGGAAAAGAGTTTATAGAGATATATTTTTCCATGGTTGATTATGCTATTAGATATGAGTATGCTTTCATCAAAATACATTCTTATGATTCCCCTCCATCATCAAATGATTACCATCAAAGGGCCTCTCCACATGATCCTTGCTTGCAGCACTTTGATGCATTGATCCATGATCTTGGCATCCACAACATCTTCACCAAGTCCATCACCAAGAAGTTGTTCTTTCAGCTCATTCAAGTGAATAAGAGGACCTTATGAGTGCATTTTATTCTCTATCATATCCATTTTTTAGGGGAGGATTTGTCCCATGAGGTTTTCCTCCTTACCTCGGTTAATGGATCAATAAACATTGTTGTAAAAGGTGACCCACGCCTTAGTTTCCAAGGCCTTAATAAATATTTTTTGATTAAATTTTAAAAATTATGAATTAAGGGGGGGTTTAGGAGCAGTAATACATCCTTAGTACATAGTTTTGACCTTAGGCTAACTTTATTTTCCTTCATGCAATGATATCCTATGGTTTATACTTAGGAGAGTTGATTCAGCAAGATATCTGGTTATTTTGCCATGTTCACACCTACAACAGCATTCTATTTTGGTTAAACCATCCCATGTACGCCCTCATTAATTCCTTGGGGTGATACCTCCTTTATTTGGGGGATTTAGGTTTGACTAAGGATGCTAGTGGTGCATTTCGCCTATTTTAGCTCTCCTAGGAGCATTTATTTCCACCTTGAGCCTCCCACTCACATCTATCTTCTCACCCACACATTCCTTGGAGTATATAATGCCCCAACACACTTCACCAACATTCACACCTTGGTTCGTGACTGTTTGGGTTGAGTTGGAGCTCCATTGGTCCACCTAGGGGGGATTGAGGTCAAATCTCACCATGGCACATGTACAAACTCCAATTTTCCTCCAGAGCCTCATGAATTTTGTCCAATGTATTATAAATTTATACTATAACATCTACAAGGCGTATGATAATAACATGATCAGCAATTAGCACCATTCACATGTGTTATTCTAGCTATTATCTGTCTCTTTGTTGATTCTCTTGCACATTTTGTCAAACACTTTGAGTGTGAATATTGTTCTAGCTCCTATATCTAATTAAGAAGCAAATTCTCACAATAATCATGGAATATTTCTATTAGAAGTGCCTCGGAAATTTGTAATTGCACAGACAAATATAGAATACCTAGGATTAAGCATATCACAAGGTAAAGTGATTTTGCAACCTTATGTTTTGCAAAAATTACTTATTTTTATTAACAGGTTATCATATGTAAATATAGTACAAAGTTTTCTTGGTTTCCTTAATTATATTAGGCAATTCTACTAGCATCAAGCCAAATATACGCAGCTAATACAGCAGAGACTGAAAGCATAGTCTACTTGGACAGAAGAAATGACAACATCAGTCAAAAGGATTAAAGTTAATATCCAAAATCTCCATCCATTATCATTACCAGACCAAGACATTCCACTTGTCCTATAAATATATGCTTCTAACCAAACATGGGCAATAGTACTATTACAGAAGCATTCAAAACATGAAGAAGTTTGTGCCTATACCTCAAGAAGTTTTGATGAAACAAGCATTAAATACCCCTCTTCACACAGAGAGATTTTGACAGTAAAGAAAGTGATGTTGAGATTCAGTATGTTTTGAAAAAGTGTCATATTTTTGGTGTGCATAGACTTAAACATATGGAAGGAATCTTGTCAAATAAAATATTTTTAGAACACGGAAATTCCACAGTACTCAGATGGTCTATCTCGCTTCAAGGTTTTGATTTCGAAATTGTATATAAAGAAGGAAAATAAAATGCTTTAGCTAATATGCTCAAAAGGGAAGGATCTTTAATCAAATAAATAAAAGTTTTCTTTAAAGGAGAGAGTTCTTAGCAAAATAGTGCTAGAGAAACATTCCAAGTTGAAATTTTCTCCTCTTTCCATTTGCATTTTTGTATAGATTTTTTTCTATTAGAATACAATTTCTTCCAACAAAAGTCCAGCAAAATATTTTACAGTTAAGGACAGAGTCTTTAGAAGGAAGAAGAATTTATGATGTCAATATTGTTTATATAAACACTGTGAATGTCTATTTTAGAAGGCTTGCACTAATAACATAATAAATCCATCACTTTGCATACATATTTGATCCTTTTCTCAGATGGATTGATTATTATGCTATTCACCAAACCTCTAGAGCACATGGAAAGGTCATAGTAATATTTTACTGTGAAGACATCAATAGCCCTTACAAAATTTGTATCCCATGGATCAAACTTTTGTTTTTCCAATATGTTCCAAGGATAGCAACTTTAAGTGCTTCTACACCTTTTTGGTTTCTTTCTACCCTACAACCTGAATTTGCAGAAGGAGGATTAGCATACAGTGTCTTCCAATTTGATTTGGTATGGAAAGGTTCCCAATTTAACATCATCTAATATATTGGTGAGGAGGAGCTAATAATATAAAATAACTTCTTCGGAGAAGTATCAATTCTAGACTAGTTCTATCAAAGATACTTACAGAATTATCCATTTTGAGCATGTTTCAAAGAAAATATGCAACAATGGCTTGAAAACATCATGCTAGGGATTGAGCCAGAGTATTTTTGTGCACAATCACAAATTCTGGTTCCACCCATGGAATGGGTACCACCTAGGGACCATAGAAGAACATTTTGTGCATTTCCTCCACGTGATGATGACAGAGATTTCGATGGATTTGATTCTGATCATAGTCCACATCCTTGATTTTCTTGTCTTTCGTGGGTTCTCATCAAAGAATATCCACTGTGTATAATAATTTGTCCTTTGATTCCTATGTTGACCAAAAATGTCCTTTTATGTATAGTATTTTGTCCATTAGTTCCCATATCGACCGAAAAAATTATTGTAGCCACACTGTAGCTGCAACACTGTAACATTACTATAGTAATAATGGTTTTCATGGATGCACCGAGAAAGCATCTCCACTGTGTTAGATTTAGGATAATATTTTTCTCACATCTATCTATAAGTTTTGAGATTTTATGAAAATATGATAAAAAGGGGTTGAGGCCTCAATTGTAGATACCGAAATTTTTTGGGAGAAATCTCAAGATAATAGAAGTTTTCCAGTATGGCTTTAATTGTGTATTGGATTTAACTGTATATCATCGTATTTAACTGTGTATCTTTTAATTGGTACCAAGGAAAAAGGTATTTATATTGTAGAGAATATACATGTTCAATTCCTATGGACTATTAAAAAAACATTGAGATGTTTATACAAGCCTATCAAAATCTTAAAAAGGACTCATACATAACATGATATTGTATCTACATATCTGTCATTTCTCTTTAGATCTTAAATTTCATTCCATCTATCTCTTAACCATCCAAGAGTTATGCAAGACCAAAGGTATTAAAGGATCATCGTCAAGTCCTCTGTTGAAATCTCATCTACTTCCTGATTAAGATATTTATATATGTGGATTAAGGATGTCCACTTCAACACTTGTAATGAGCTTTTGATTTCCTATAAAAGATGTTCTAGACAATCAATTTCAATCTTTGACATGTTATTTTCCCAATCGATGATGGCTTTGGGATCTCCCATCACCTAGATCTGGTTTACTTCTTTAATTTTTTCACAATGAAGTAAATACTAAATATCCGAAATTTATTCTTGCATATATGTGCCTCGGCATACTACATATGTGATATATAAATAATGAGAGTGATTTAAGAAAAGGATCGCCCCAATATCGAGAGAGGTGGGTATCCTTGATAGGCCTCGTCAAAATATCCCAAAGGGATTTCATAATCCATATGTGGCATTACTGGATATCTCACTTTTGTTGTCTTGGGTTATAACTTATATTCATGTGCATATTTCATAATATTAATGATTGTTACTTTCAAGGGGATACTTCAGTCCTATACACAAAGAGGCATGAAATTATTTCATAACTACTGACTATGTGATCCTGGTACCATTGTTGAATACTATGCTCCAAGTCAGAAGATCCCCATTGGATTTTATGACACACACACACACACACAACTTTCTAAATAAAAAAAATATGCTAAAATATTTTCAAATTGTCCAAAAAGTAGATTTAATTCATTATTGTTATATATAAGATTATCACATAAATTTGATTTGGTTCAAAGCCTCAATTTATCATTGTCATTAATGTGCATTGCAAATTTCCACAACTATCATAAAAGGATAACAATCATAATATCTTCTAAACCATAATATCCACTAATTTATAAGTTTCTTGCATTTAAAATTAACATGAATTAGTCAATTTTCTACAGTTAATAACAACAACCAATTAATAACAATGCAAAGCATTAAGCTATATTGATGTCAAACCATTAAGCAATAACCATATCAAAGCATTAAACTACAACCATCTAATTAAGAAGAGAAAAACACAGATTGTATAATGGTAAGTCCAACTATGTCATCAAACAACTAATGTCGATTAAATTTCAAGACGGAAATGGAGACAATGAATTATGTTGAAAATTTAAATTCACGATATGAATCCTAAACTTAGTGAGAGTGATCACGACTTGGAATAAGCCTCACATCAATCAAGTACCTTTTAAATTACCAAAGAAATAGGATGAATTACTTAAATTTTGGTTATTGTCAATGGTATGAAAAATATTAGATCACAATTTCTCATAGTAAAAGATCTAAGGGTATTCAGTCACAAATTTACATTCCTATCAATACCTTCACAATTTAAGGAGACAATAATTGTAGTACAATTAAGTAGTATATTTCACCTTTGAAAATCCTAATTGTAGCCCAATGGTTTCGAAAATGAATAGGAGGAAGGAGTGTGAGTGGTTTGAAGATGTCATATGCATTGATGTTGATTTTCTATGTCTGATTGCCTTTTTTAATAAATATATTCTTTAAACCAAAATATTTTGTTTTAAATTTAGCATACTTTCTCCTACCAGAAAGGAACCATCCCTCATTCATGTGAACAATAGTTTGATCTCCATAAAAAAAAAAAAAAAAAAAAATTCTAAAATAACAATATAATACCTCCTCGCATTAGCAACACTTTGTCTCTAAAATTAGTAGTAATAGATCTCCACAAAATCAACATGTTTAATGAACAAAAAGAACGACATATACCCACAAAAAGAACAATGCCCTTATGCTCCAAAAATAGTTTCATTTTACTAGCCTAAAAAGGATCAAAGGACAAATTTTCACTGTGAAAACATGTACTTACTACAATATGGAAGCATTCAAAGTCACCATGTGATTAAGGACATTGTAAAATTTCTCCAATATAAAATGATTGTAAATCACAATTTTTTGTTGGGATATCTATGATTAAAAGTTACAACTTAAGGAACATGGGTAACCCTCAAGAATATGAGTTGATACCTAGAAAAAATGCTTTTGCATCGATGGATCCTCCAACATAATCCCATAACATGGATACGAGCTTGACAACAAACCTCTTTATATAGGAAATGATTTTAATGGAAATAGTAATTGGAAAAGTTGATGTTGGTTTTTCCCATAATATGTGGTTGGTCATCCCAATTGTATAAATGTATGGAAATAAATCTCAGGGGATCATGTTGTATGACTTCATGATAGCATGAGTTAACAGAATATGATATGAATTAATCAAAATTAACACATTGTTTTCTAGTTAATAACAAACAACTAATTAATATCAATGCAAAGCATTAAGCTACATCCATATCAAAACATCACTCTGCACCCATACGAGATGCAACCGTATCAAAGCATTAATCTAAAAATAGATAATTAAGAAGAGGAAAACACGAGTTGTCTAATTAGAATTCAATCTATGCCACCAAACAACTAACGTAGATGAAATTTCAAGAAGGAAATGGAGACAATGAATAATATTGAAAATTAAAATTCAAAATTTTCATCTTAAACTTAGTGAGAGAAATCAAAACTCAAATTGATTCTCATGAAAATCAAATACTTTTCAAATTTCCAAAGAAATAAGACGAATTATTCTCTTAAATATTTAAAGTTGTTTTAGTGTGCATGGTATGAAAAATATTAAATCACAATATCTCCTAATCAAATACCTAAAGGAATTGATCAATCACAACCTAGATGTCTATCCATCCTTTCACAATTCCATGAGACAAGAATCACAGTATAAGTATGCAAGAAATTTCACCTTTGAAAATCCTATTTGTAGCCCAATGGCTTAGAATAGAATATGAATAGTAGAAGGAATAAATGTGAATAGTTGGAAGACAAGAGTGTTAGAAAACAAGATCGTGGAACAATAAAATAGAATAAATGTAGAAATAAAACATATAAGAGAAAAAACAAGAGATACACCAATATACGCGGTTCACCTGATACAACTCGCAAAAGGAAACTTGGAGGATATGGTATGGGATATAACTCATAGCAGATCAACTGCAACATTGCCTCCATTATCTCATGGTCTCTCCCACTCAGTCACAATGATATTTCACAATACATAGCCACAATAAAATTCCCTCATACATAAAGAGAGTTTCCTTCTAGGGAAAAAAACCCTAACATAACTTCTATAATCTAATCTTATGACCTAATGATGAATGGTTCGAATGACTACAAAATTAAAATATTTTCCAAGCCGTATTATAAAAAAAATATTCGAGGGCTCTACCCTAGAAAACTAGGTTGAGGTCAGGGGGAGGGGGGGGGGGGCGCGCGGCGGGGGGGGTTTCCCCCCTTCAGAACTAGGATCCAGACACTAGCATAACAAGACCTCTAAATCAAAAATAAAATTATGCTTTNAAATAAAATTATGCTTTACAAACAACAATCTCCCACTTGGAGACTGATTACAACAATCCACCACTACTGCACCTACTCGAATATGATCCATCTTGGACTTGACAAGTTTATGATCTTCACCTCCATGATTTAAGGTCAACTGAAATTGAGAAAGAACTTAATTTCTCCCTGGTTACTACCTTTTCTAACATGTCTGTAGGATTATGGTTAGTAAGTATCTTTTCCAACTTCAATTGTCCATATTCAGAAATGAATTGTATGAAATGATACTTGAGTTGTATATTTTTAGTATTAGAATGTTTATCATAAGAACTCTTTCTATCATATACTCTTTCTGCAAATAGGCCACCCCCAAGTTTGACTATGAGGCCACCAAGGTGAAAGAAACACCTACAGGATTCTCTCTCTAATCCCATAACCCATTCTTCCCTCAATGTTAGCTAAATTCTAATTCAGAGATATACAGGAATATCGCTCATCCATCACAACCATGACACTCCTTCCAACTTCCCCACGCAATCCCAAGAATGCATTTCCCTTCATTGATCCACAGTTCCCTCAATAAATCCTACCCTTACAGTGCTTACCAATGTGTGGAGTAAGAGTCCAAGTTGTTGTATGTTGTTGTAGAACCTCCTATAGCATCAATTCATGGCTTCTTGAACATATGTGAGTATCAAAACTCACAAAGAAAAGGTTCCTAACTTTCCCAACCTCTATTCTCACCTACAACCATCACTTTTTGTCTCCAATTTCCAATTTTCCTTCACATTTTTTAACTTATGGTTAATGCATAGTCTAGTAATGGTAATGGTAATGAAAAACAATACGAAAAACTCTGTGTAGTGTAAATATCCATAGTAGAATGAGTGGTAAAATCCAAAGGATATGGGAGGATGGTTAAAAGAAAACTAACATAAATTTTGACCATGGATGAAAGGACTTCGAATTATTGACATAACTATCATAAACGTATATTCATCCCATGCTTCCATAATTGTATGAGAGGAATTTCTCCACCAACCTCACACATGCATTCCATGATTGGATTTAATAGTAAAAAGGAAGTAATTGGCTCATTTAAGGCACATGAAAGCAATTGGATGAGTTTTGAGGTTGACACTTGTCAATAGAGGATTTAATCTCCCATAGGCCCCATTTCATCTTCCAATCTAGTGGAATCGTAGCCCCTCGAGTGCTCTTTATATAGCCATTTTAGAGAATTTTATTATTTTCCAATATAATATTTACATAAGTTTTGAGTTAGCATGACAAGCAACCATATGTTCCATTTATAAATATTTATATATTCCTAACCATCCGCTATTTGGGCCTTGGCATTGAGCTCCGTACTAGGAATCCATACTAGCATATTTATATCATTTTGATTTAATACATTCCAAGTCAAAACTTAGGGTATTACAATCCCCCCCCCAACCTTGGAATAACACTGTCCCTAGTTTTTTTCTCAAAAATAGCCTACAAAAATGGATATGCCTCTCTCATGGCATCCTCTAGCTCCCATGTAACCTCATTAGGACCAAAATGATTTCATTGCACCTTTACCTATCCAATGGATAAGGGTCGGAGCAATGTTACCTTCTTATCGAGGATGCATAGTGGCTTTGTTAAAAAATCTCCATTGGATTCCACCTGGATCACATCCTAATCAATCACATGGGTATGATCCAGGGATAATTTTAAGGGCGAATTTTAGCCCAGTGGGCTATTTTTCCATGTTTTTCTCCCAAAAAAGATTCACCATTTTGCATTTTTTAAAGCCCTGTTTTTCCCAATTTTGATGGGGTAAAAAATTTTCACCCTAAAAATTTCCAAATTATTATATAAACGATATAAAATCCTTGGAAATTAAAATATTTTTTGAAAAATATCGCCAATCATTTTATAGTTGGCATTTTAAGAATTGGTAATNAGTAAGTATGGTTCCTTAAAATCATCCTTGATTCTTATGTATATATTTTTTTTCTATCTATCCCTGGATGGCTTTAAATTATGCATATTATTGCAACATCTTGTTCCATTTCCTTAAGCAGTATGGCCTAAGCACAATTTTGTTCAATGGATTATCCCAAGTCACTAGTGTCCTACACCTTTTGCCATACAAAACTTCAAATGGATTCATTCCCAATGATGCTTGTTTTCCATTGCTATATGCAAACTCTTCAAAGTGTAGATAATAATCCCACTCGGATGGTTTTTCCATCACATGTGAACCATGTATTCAATCAACCGATTTACTCTTTTTGTTTTCCCATCTGTTTATCGATGGTAGGCAGTAATAAAGTTCAAATGTGTACCTAAATATGCAAAATGACTTTTCCAAAAATTAGAAGTAAGCCTTGCATCATGGTCGGATACAATTGCTTTGGGTAGCCCATGCAATTTGAATATTTTCTTCATGAATACTCTTCCTATATTGTTATCCTTGTAACTATATTTAACTGAAATAAAATGTGTTTCCTTAGACAACTTATCCTCCACAACCATGATGGAATCATTCTTTTTGGAATTAATTGGCAATCCAATAATAAGATTCATAGTTACCACTTCCCATTTCCATTATAGGATTGGAAACAACTACAATAAACATGTTGGGCGTCGATGTTCAACCTTAAATTGTTGGCATTTCATGCATCTAGAAATATACTCAACAATGTCTTTCTTCATTCTTGACAAAAATATTGCTTCATTGTTGTAGCAATTGTTTTATGGTATCCTGGTTATGGCATTTTATGGATTTCATTCATAATATTTCTCCTCAAATATACCACATTAGGAATATACATTCTATTTTTATGTAAGAAGTCCATCATCCTCCAAGTGATAACCTTCATATTTCTTTTCAAATTTTGTTGTTGTAATTTGTCTTTTATTTGCACTTACTACTCATTTTCATCAAGAGAGTCGACAATATTTTTCCTCAAATCTGATTGGAAAAAGCTAATGGTTTCCACATGCATTGCATACATTTTTCTGTTCAGTGCATCAACCACTCTATTTTCATACCCATTTATGTGTTTGATCCCAAAATAAAATTCACATAAAAATTTGAGCCATCTAGCTTGCCTTGCATTTAGTGTTAGTTTCTCAAATCAATTTAGACCACAGTGGTATGTTGTAAGCTCAAATCTCCTTCCCATCAAATAATGTCTCCACATTTTTAAATCGTGCTCTATGGAAGCAAGCTCTAAATCATGGGTAGCATAATTATTCTCATGTTATTTCAACTTTCTTGACTCATAACATACCACATGATTGTCTTGCATAAGAAATCCTCCAATTCCTTATTTACACTGCATTTGAATTTTGTACACGCCATGAAATCCTTTCTAGGATTCACAATTTTTAAAATTGGATCACTTGTAAGAATCCTCTTAAACAGCTAGAAGCTTTCTTCACATTTTTGTTTCCACTCAAATTATATTCCTTTCTTTTACTATGAAGTGATTGGGTGTGCAACTTTGGAGGATCATTCCATGAACCTCCTATAGTAACTAGCAAGACCTGTAAAGGATCTCACATATGTCACATTCATTAGAGTTGGCCAGTTCATAATGGCATCAATTTTTCCTAGATCCACTGGTTTTCCTTCCTTTGAAATAATGAGACCCAAATAGTGAATTTGTTTTATAGAAGTCACATTTTCTTAGCTTTGCATGCAACTTATGATCCCTTAATAATTGTATCAATCTTTTCTAGATCCATTGGTTTTCCTTACATATCAATCTTTTTTGGATCCATTGATTTTCCTTCCTTTGAAATAATGTGACCCAAATTATGAATTTATTTTTATAGAAATCACATTTTATTAGATTTACATACAACTTATGATCCCTTAGAAATTTCAAATATATTCTCAAATGTTATTCATGCTCCTCTTAATTCCTAGAATAAATAAGAATTCCATCTGGAAAAACAAGAACAAACTTGTCCAAATACCTATAGAAAACATTATTTGTGAGACACATGAATTTAGTTGGTGCGTGTTGGCCCTAGGAAAGGGGATAAGAGTTTTGAACGTAAGTTTTGAAGAATCCGGTCACAAGACGATCAAGGTCACGACATAAAAGGAGAGAGTAAGTTGAATCTGGGAATTCGGCCAGGTTTGAGGAAACATTAAATGTAAACAATGAATTAAGTTAGACAAATAGTCTATTTTGGGTAAAGGGCATGAATGTAAACACAATTGATAGAGCCTATATAAATATAAATGGATTTCTTGGGTTAGCTAAGAAACAACCGATTGCTAGCTAAGAACCTGTCGATGGTTAGAATAAGAGTCATGAAAAAGTATATAAGGTTGATCCATAAGCTGTGTGAAGAGATGGATGGATGAAACAAATGGATAGGAATTATAATAAGAGGGACCTCATATATTGTAAGAAGATCTTGAGAGATGTCTGTAGGTTGTGTGCAAAGACCAAAAGCATCCAAAACATGACTTATGCCAGATGAAGATCTCTTTTGTCGTTTTTTTTGTATGGATTTCCATGTTAAACCTTTATTTCTATGATGTATGTTTATATTATCCCTGAATCTTTGTGAGTTTGTCACAACTATTATTTCTAATAATAGTGTGGTATATTGATAATAAACTATGTAGACGTGATTTAAATATGTATTATGTGTTGTCTTATGTGTCAACGATTGTCCATCTATCTGCTTCAATTGATTAGTCTATTTAATGTTGCCATGAATAAATCCCCTTCTATAACCGCCAAATCTCGGTTCTTGCATTCCCCATAGGTATCTTGAGTGAGACCTCACTTGCATTGCAGATGTTGTCGATGAAGTTATACTCTGTCGGGTCAGTGCCTTGGGTCTTGTTGGTTGAGCTAGGAAATTGAACATGGATTAGTGTGATTAATCCAACAAATGGTTTTTTTGTCGATACCAGAATCATTATGAAGGGGACAGCTTTTGGAATCCTACGAAGTCAGATATCTAATATTGGGTGGACTACAAAGTGAGAGGATTTTCAGAAAAAGAAAGTAAGGGATCGCGGTTGAATCCAACATCATGGTTAGAAAGGTATGCTTACTCAAATATTCATGAAATTTTCCTTAGTGAATTTCCTATTGTACTGTATGAATGGTTGGCAAAGCTATCAACTAAGAGGAAAATTTTCAAGGCTAATAACCCACAGAGTGGATTCCTTAGCTAATCCAATAGTTGGAGAGGGTTAGTAATCCTATCTCTAGGGTTGTTGACATCTGGGTCGACAGCATTTTGGAGGGATATATTATTGATATTGCAGTCAACACTATCAAATCATACAGTGAGACAAAAAGGGAGTTTTTCCAACAACCTAGAGGCTGATACCTAAAATCTTTAAAGCGGTGGATAAAAATGTTAGTCTATGAAAAAGGGATCCTGAGGATGAATTCGGACAAGTAAACTATTGTGTGTGGAGGACCTATATTATATCGGAAGGAAGGTTTGAACGAGATGGAAAGAGTAAGCTAATATTTCCCCAATTGATAGTGAGAATGAGGAATAGGGTGGCCTCCTAAGGAGTGGAATAAGATTTAGTTAGGGAAGGAGGAGAAGGATTGTGACAGTAAGAGAGAGTTGCAACCCGACCAAAAGAAGGGACTACGAGTTGGTACCACATCTCAACAAAGAATCTTGTGATGAAGAAGAGGAATATCAAATTATCTCTAAAGAAGAAGAATAATAAGAGTCAGATCTAAACCATGACTATGACATACCCACAACCCCAAGTACATATCCAACATCTAAGGTAAGACCCAAAAGTGTGTCGAAGTGTTATTTTTCAAATCATAGTAATAACAATAGTCAAGATAGTAGTCAGGAAATTCCTATTGGTGGAACATTTAATTCATCAACACCCCAAGTACAAAGAATGTATGGGAGTGAAATAAAGGTGCCTATATTAAATGGGAATGGGTTGGAAGACCCTGAGAAACATTGGTTCTTGTCTGGAGCTATCTCGATAGTGTGACAGGTCTAGGATGAAGCTATAAAAAGATCCCAGGTGATCACAAATTTTAGAGGTCGTGCTCTTGACTGGTACATGAAGTTTTATGTGGTTCCTGTAGGAATCCTTCAGAAGTCATTAGATCATATTCGGTCTGGACTAATAGATGAATTTAAGAATCCTAAGTATGAGTCGCAATGTATCACAGAGTTAAAATAAATCAAGCAACTTTCAACTGATTATGTCTGGGACTTCGACCAGGGGTTTAAAACTCTGATGGATAAGGTAAGTTTCTAGATGTCTAACGTTCAACATAAAGAATGGTTCATTGTTGTGATTCTACCACATATCCATGTCTCCTTAATGCAGCAGAAGATCGTATCCCAGAGTGAATCTCTTGGGATTGATATTAAATAGGAAACTTCATTGGTTGGATAAAATGGTGTGGTAATGACTCAAATTCAGTCACATCTAGCCAATATAACATTGCAAATACAAGATATCAAGAAAGGGAAATAAATTCAAGAGGAAATCTAGTGTACGAGATGCATAACTAAAGTCCATCATAAAGATTCATGTACACCCTTCTTGAATTATCTTTCATCAGGAGCGTCGAACCTAATAAGTTTGCAAGGGATTCCATGGTGTCGAATTTTCTAGACAAGAGGTCATTGGTCGGAGGAATGTTTGTATCTACAAAATCTAGTGAGTACGCCTGCTAGCATTTTTTTTTAAATAATGTCAATCTGTGGGTCATGAAGGAAAAGACAGTTGAGCATACCAATTTTTGTAGGAAAAGACGGTTGACACATATTTGATGAAAAACGATGAACAATTGCAAGATGAGTGAGCTCGTACGCAATACCCTCAGACAAGGGGGGCTAGTCCTTTTGGAGGCCGAGGATGAGGAAGAGGATTTTGTCGTAGGAAGGGACAAATTATTTGTTAAAATTGTGGACATTCAGGACATTTTTCTAGCGACTAAACTAATCCTACATCGAGATGTTAATATTTTAAAGCATTGGAGCATACTATCAAAGATTGCATGTAGTTGATTGCTAAGTGGCAGGACAGAGTCACAGGAAACCAAAACCATCCTCTAAATGCAAACCAAAATTTTTAGGATATTTTTGACATACCTTGAGAACCTAATATTGCTATTGTAACAAGAGGGGGTGTTGCGATTGGAGACGATCAAGGAACACGACGGGTAAATCCAATAGTTCAACTAACAACACAAAAGAAAGTGTCGTTCAATGTTCAAAAAGAAATGGGTGTCTTATTTGATGCACATGATGAGTTCAATGACATAAATCATGCATCGACATATTTTGATGTCCCAATATTCGATGATGGACCATTCCTAGAAATGCCCCAAAGTTTTGATCAGTCATTCCAAAGAAAGTCGACATAAAAGGTAAGTCTACTGAAGAATTTCTTTAAGAGTTTCTTAGCACTTATAGACGATAAGGATAATTTGGTAGAACTATCATCTTTAGTAGAAGAACCTTGACCAAGTATATGACCAAAGAAAAAAATGAACCATATTAGTAAAATATTGAATACTGATCGAGAGTTACGTATGAATGCTCAGGTCAGTAACTATGATATGGATTTTATCATACTTGATTTAGGGTCAGATGTTAATATTTTAACAAGATAATCATGGGAAAGCATGGGAAATTCGAGACTAGTATCATCTCTTCTTTAGTTGTATTTAGCCAAATAGTTGAAGGTATTACCTATTGGTAGACTACCTCATGTTCCTATCGAGGTGGAAGGACTCCAGACCTATGCATATTTTGAAGAAATAGATATTGTCAATGATATGAATCTGTATCCAACACTTCTAGGGATTGATTGGGATATCGACAATAATATGGTAATAAACTTCAAAAAGAGAATATTATCATTTCAAGATACATAAATACAGGTGGTCACTCCAATTGATCCTTTGGAAGGCTAGAGATATGTCGAGCCAGTAAACAATGAAGGATAAGAGGGATACCTGGATAATATTTACAATATTTCCTCTTCAATGGAAATTTACATCTACCTGATAGCTGATAGTAAATTAAGTTGGTGAAGTATTAGTTCTTGTTCATTAGATTCAAGAGAAGCTCTTAAAAACTAACAGAATCAGCTACATGAAGTATCAATGTGGAAGTGTGCAATGATCATGAAATCTCTATGATGGGTAGGTACTAAGGTATGTGATCTACCTACGTATGAAGTATTACCTAAATTAGATACATTTCTTACCTAATTTGAAGAAAAAGTCTTGGAACCTTAGCTCCTATTAGACATGGATGTTGCATTGAAAGCTACACCTACCAGGTGGTGGGTTGCTAATAAAAAATTTATTTAAGGATGGTCCCAATGTCAACGACTGCTTGAAATTATATTTGGAAAAAATATTTCTTATGTTGGCCAAAATATAAGGGGTTGGAGAATCATTTTGACCACATTGAACATTGTCGCACGCCATGGAGGACATTTCCACAACAAGAATGGGTTCATCAGTTCATGCATACTTTGGATATGATACCAAGAAAATGAAATACGTCGATTGAGTTGCGGCGTGGAACTGTAGAATGGGAAGAACTAGCTACTAGTTTCACACATACTTTTAGCTACACTAATGATAGTCCGACGATTGATGCTACTCTGCAAGTTATCAAAACCAAATTTTTTGAATATATACCTGTTCTGATGTCAAGTTTTCCTCAGAGCAGTGCGCCAGTTCAGAATTGGATGGAAAGCTATAAAATAATTAGTGATCCTAAAGATGATGATCCACATGATATACATATTCTATAATTATAAGGTAGTCGAGTAGTGGAGGGTTCAGGATTATCAAATGAAAAATTTCTGAATCCCGTCAGAATAAAGAAGATGAATATCGGTTCTCTAGAGAACCCAAATTTGTCAATATTTGGGACTATTTGGATGATGAGGCAGTAGGGAAGATTACATATTTATTACATGAGTTCCAGGATCTATTCCCAACTAAGTTTTCAGAAATGAATTGGATTTTTAGTGATCTAGGAGAAATGAAGATCCCCCTGAAGCCATACGCAAAATATGTCATGCAGTGGCCTCACAAAATAAATAAAATATATGAGGAGAAGGTCAAAAAAGAGTTAGAAAGAATTATAGATGCAGGAATTATAGAACCTGTTGAAAAATTAGAATGGATTATCCCTATGGTTGTTCAAGACAAGAAAACTACTGAAGTCCATATTTGTGTCTACCTACAGAAACTAAACGATACCTTCATGCATGATCCATTTCCTACCCCGTTCACAAATGAAGTATTCGAAAGTGTAGGAGGGAAAGAAGTGTACTCATTCACTAACAGATTCTCTGGGTACCATAAAATAAAATTTTCAAACGAATATTGGAACAAAACCACTTTTGCGAATGGGGTTCCTTCCAATATACGGTAATTCCCTTCGGACTCAAGAATGTGCATGCTAGTTTTTCTAGAATAGCAATAGTTTCTTTTAAAGACTATATCCATAAATTTATTGAGGTATAATTTGATGATTGGATGGTCTATGGGATAATTAAAGATCATATTAAGAATATTATAATGATGTTGGACCGGTGTAGACAATTCCAAATTTCTCTCAATTTGAAGAAGCGTATTTTCTGTGTTCCTTTTGGTATTTGGTTGGGTGATGTGGTTTGTTGAGACATAATCTTGAAGAAACTCACTAATATTGCAATTATTATCGACTTACCCCCACCCACATCAGTTAAAAAATTGAGAACTACCTTTGTACATATTGGGTATTACAAAAAATTTATCCTCGGTTATGTTGAGGTCACAACACCAATGGAAAAGTTATTGAAGAAAGATGTTAAATTCCACTGGAACGAGCAATGTCAAAATAACTCGAATATCCTTAAGGAAAATATGGTCTCAGCTCCTATATTAGTATTTCCATATTGGCAGAAAAAATTTCATGTACATGTTGATGCGTCATCTATCGCGCTTGGCGTAGTACTTATCACCCCATTGCATTTTCTAGTAGAAAATTGTCGACAACAGAAAGGAATTATACCACGACAAGGAGGGACTTGCTATTGTATATGCTCTCCCGAAGTTTCAACATTATTTGTCGGGAATCCATTTCAATATGTTTACAAACCATTCATCATTAAAATACTTGGTCAATAAGCCAGTGTTGGGGGGGAAGATCTGTCAATGGCTTATTCTATTCCAAGAATTTGATTTTGAAATTATTGTCAAGCCAAGGCAACTGAATGCAAGACCTGCCCATCTGTCGATGTTACAAAGTGGAGAAGAGCCTACTAGTCTAGATGATAATATTCCCAATGCACAGTTATTTGTAGTCAAAATGATTGATGATCACTACAAAGACATTTTACAATTCTTGACTACAGGGTATGCATCCGAAAAATTCAATACAACACAAAAGAAGAAATTAGTTTTAAAAGTTGCAGACTTCCAGTTGACTGTTAGGAAACTATATAAGATGGGACCAGATGAAATATGATGTCGATGTGTCTTAGAACATAAGTGACCAATGGTATTGAATGAAGCACATGTTGGTGTCGCAGGGGCCCACTATACAAGAAAAGAAACAATGTGCAATATTTTATAGGAAGGATTATGGTGGCCTACTCTTCATGCAGATGCTAGAGATTATTGTTGCAAATGTGATATTTGTCAACAAGCTAGGAAACCATTGCAATGAGATGAAATTCCGCTAGTACCACGGGTAACTTTGCAAGCATTTGATAAATGAGATGTTGACTTTTTGGGTCCTACTAACCCACTAGGAAAATGGAAGGATGCACGATATATAATCACTGTGATAGGATATTTAACAAGGTGGGATGAAGCAACACCAGTCAGAGATTTTATTGTCACGACTGCTGCAAGAATTTCATTCGACCATGTCGCGACCAGGTTTGGATGCCCAAAAATTTTGATAAGTGACCAAGGTACACACTTTGTTAATCAATTGATTGAAAAACTAACTAAGGAATTTCATATTCAACACCGAAATACAATGCCATATCACCCACAAATAAACGACATTGCCAAAGCATTTAATAAAATATTAGAAAATTCATTGACTAAAATCTACAATGTTCAGAGGGATTATTAGGATTAAAAGACACCTACAGTATTATGGGATTATCACACCACATGCAAAAAAGTTGATAGGACACACCCCATTCATATTTGTTTATGGACAAGAGGTTTTTATGTCTCTAGAATATATTGTACCCATACTCTGAATAATTGTGGTTACAGAGATGACAAAATGTTGGAGTAGTTGAAGAAAGATTGTCCGAGCTTATACAGATGGAGGAAGATCACTTTATTTCAGGATATCATCACCATGTCAAGAAGGAGCGACATAAGGCTTGGAAGGGTCACCATATCAAGTTCAAGCAATTTTAGATAGATTATTTTGTCCTCCTATATGATAATAATTTTTTTAAACATCCTAGAAAGTTTCGAACGCACAGGTTGGGACCATATGTTGTCATTCATATCACTGATGTTGGTGCAGTCTAGATACAGAAATTAGATAGTCCACCCTTTCACGAGATGGTGAATGGATTTCGGCTGAAACCTTATCAGGATAGTCGTACTTCACTTGACTAAAAAGGTAGTGGCTAAAAAAACAAAAAAAATGAAGTTTTGTATATACAATTACAATTTTCTCGCAATTTTCAATTCTGTCACAAACTATACATCTGCCGCATACTATACATCTGTCACAAACTATACATCTGTCACAAGATATTTTGGCAGTGAAGTTGAAGTAGCAGGATATTTTGGCAACATAAATTTTGTCGCATCTATCATTAATGCCTAATAAATACCTTCTTTTATGGTTAGTGAAGTGATGTCTAGAATGACATTTCTCAAAATGATACGAAATATTTCCCCATGTGACAGGATTAGCCACCACCTTTTTCATTTATTGCACACCCACGTGATTGAAATACTTACTGCATGCAGAAACCTATTTCATCCTTGAATAGAAGTACGTTGATTCATTTTATCAAACTGTGAAGACTCTTGAGTTGAACTATCTTTCTGCGAGCTCAAGTCAAAAGTCATTTTTCATGGAAATTCTTGTGTCAAGTACTAGAATTATCCAAGGATCAGGTATGGAGGTTCCTAGTTCCATACCCATTGTCTCAGAAGTGCTATAGCTTGTATCACGAATTGTACCTATCAATCCACCAAGAAGTAAGTGGACTTCTAGCCGCGGAGTTTTTCCTAAACATAGGTTAAAATCCACACACAATGTTGAAGCTTCAGGATATGGCTAAGTGACAATATTACCTAGATGCATTCCAACAAGAAAGGATGATTCTCCTAATGTAGTCATTTGTAAGAATGCTAAGTACCCACTGGTCAATCCATCCATCCCAAAAGGTGTGCATGTCACGATGAACATTTTTCCAATTTTGAAAAAGGTTGCATTCATAGATCATGATTTGCGGAAGTTTCCTGAAATAAAAATGTCGCGGTACATGACATCTGTGCAACTCGATGATGAAGGGCCTATTCAACTAGTTCCTATGGAGTGGCATCAAGTTCTGGAAAAGTCGGGCATTTTTTTGCTAATGCACATGCCCCATTTTGCTCGCACTACGGAAGTCAATATGTGCATGAATCAACTATTAGTCTACTTCCATGGAGGCTACTTATGGATGGACCATCGTATTTCGATCGATGTCAACCCGATTGCTACCATCAATGGGATACCTAAGGAAGGGGTGTACCCGAAACTGTTCTTTATAGGAAAGGAGCACGATCCGGGCCTATTCAGGAGGATGAAGGAAAAACATAACCTTGCCACGATATAAGAGGGTATTTTCTACAAGTGTTCATTTCATAGAAAAAATTCTCTCTGAAAAGCTTCCCTGAAAGATGTGATTGAACCAGTGCACTAATAAAACCATTTTTGTGGTAAAGTAGTGTGTTGTCGGTGTGCAAATGAATTGGTCTACCTAACTGTTCAATGATTGTTAGCAAATTCCATTGACACCCAAGAAAAATTTAATCCATTTACTTATTCATGGATGCTAATTTTGATATCTTTTGTTGTGTGGGATGAGCCACCAAATTATTAGGGGATGAGCGTGCTTGTTCCATGTCAAGGGGCACTCTAATAGAACTTGTGGTATGAGCAAAAGAATTGGCATGGACAAACATAAAATAATATTGAATTTTATTTTCATGTTGATGCATTGAGGCATCACATTGGAAACCAATCTAGGATGGTTGTAGAAACTATCCAGGGATACCAGAATGTGATTAGATTTACTATTGGGGTTCATCATATCTACTTTCATTAACGAAAAGACCCCCAACGTTAATGATTGACCATAGAATTTTGGTTAACAGAGGAATAAATTGAGATGATTACTTCGTACTGGATTGAGGAATGGAGACAACCTATCACAAATGACCAAATATATGTTGAGAATGACCCACGACAAGATGAAACATCGAGAACCCAAGGAGAAGACCATTAGGAAGAATAAATCCCACACAATCCCTCCTATGAAAGCAATGAAAAATCTAGTGTAGCATAGACGGATCCTGAACTAGGAGAAAAGAGGAAAGCTTATGACAAAACAAAGAAAAGTTGAAGGAAGTGTAAGATTATTAAAACTTCTGATGATGGTGGTCTTATAGATGACAACTATAATTTGATTTTTGATCAAATGGAAAAAGTTATTAATGAAACTCGCAAAAAAATCGATGCCCAAAATACAGACTTGGTGGGAGGCATCACTGACTTACTACAGACTCTTTGTTTCGTAGTAAAATAAGTCAGGGAAATGGTTAGTAAGCACCCCTTCTAGTCACAGTCATAATCATGGTCGCAATTGCAAGAATTTGGGTCATCTGAGAATGCCCCAGTCGAAGTAACATTACCTCAACAACATAGGAATGTTCAACTATCACCTAAGGAAATTGATTTGGGCACATCGATAATAACAACATGATCAAGAACATTGGTCATGTGAGAGTCAACCTTTCGATGATACCTATGTTTATACTATACAACATTTAGTAGGATTTAGTGGACGAGAATAAGATGAGGGAGCATTTGGTGTATGAACAGTTGCAACCTTCAAATAATATTGTATCGTCTTTGAAGAAAAAAGTACAAGAAACAGAACAATAAACACAAATATGACAATAGGACAAGCAGAGACTAGAACAAGCTATCATGTTCATTTGCCATGAAATTCCAAAGTGGGAGTTACACCTGAATTGATCCTATCATTGCAAGTCATTCGGCTAGGGGAAGTGGCTGTCGAATTCTGCCTGTGCATTATCTAGTTAGAGGAAAATTTTATTCCTAGTAAACCTCCTAAAGTATTGGAAGAGAGACGAAAGACAGTAAGTGTAAATCTACAATAGATTTAGGAGGCTAAGGCACTTTGTGACAAGGCATATGCATAGGCTTCTCTTTCATAGAAACCCTTGATGGACGATAAGGAATTGGAGCAAGTAACATTTTTTCTTCATATAGCAGAGGAAAATATGACCGAGTTAAGAAATACATTGAAGAAATTGCCACCGGTCGAGAAAATGAGCAAGGATGTTGACTTGAAAACATTATATCAATAGGTTTCCAAACTATGTACACACCAACAATGTCGAACTTAACATGTCATAGAACTTAAGGCTGAAGCAAAATAGGTCACTAGGACCATCCACCTAGTACATGAGTAGGTGGGATAGGCGCTAAGATTGACATAAGTGGACACTTTGGAACCTATCAGTTCTAAACTTGTGGAAAATATTATCAAACTCAAAGAAGATGTTCAGTGACATGCATAAAGTGTAATAAAAAAATGTCGAGAGTTTCAAAATAAGTTCAATGCGACAAAGATTTATGGCTGAAGTGGCTTGGGACGAGCCAAAAGTGAGTGTTGGGGTCTGTCGGCCCTAGGAAATGGGATAAGAGTTTTGATCGAAATTTTTGAAGAATTTGGATACAAGACAAACAAGGTCACACATAAAAGGAGAGAGTAATTTGAATCTGAGAATTTGACCAGTTTTGAGGAAACAATAAATGTAAACAATGAGTTAAGTCAGACAAATAGTCTATTTTGGGTAATGGGAATGAATGTAAACATGGCTGATAGAGCCTATATAAATATAAAGTGATATATTGGATTAGCTAAGAATCAGTCGACTTATAGCTAATAACCAGTCGACGGTTAGAAGAAGAGTCGTGAAAAACTATATAAGGTTGATCCATAAGCCATGTGCAGAGAGGGATGGCTGAAATGAATGGATAGGAAATATAATCAAGGGGAACTTGTCTATTCTAAGAAGATATTGAGATATGTCTACAATATATGTGCGCATACCAAAATCATTTGAAACACGACTTATGCTAGATGAATAGTGCTTTTTTGGTTTTTCCTATATGGGTTTCGATGTTAAACTTATGTGTCTATGATGTATGTTTATATTGTGACTGATTTTTTCTATGTTGTTATTTCTAATAATAATGTAGAATGCTTATAATAAACTATGGTAGACATGATTTAGATCTGTATACTTTATGTGTTGTGTTATGTGTCGACGATTGTCAATCTATCTGCTTCGGTCGATTAATCTGTTTAATGTTTCCATGAAAAAATCACTTCTATAACTGCAGAATCCTAGTTCTTGTATCCCCATAGGTATCTCGGGTGACACCTCACTTACATCATAGTTATTTCCTCTAGATTTATACTCCATTGGGTCGGTTCCTTGGTTCTTATTGGTTGTGTTGGGAAACGGAACCAGGCTTAGTGGGATTGAGCCATTGGTGCATTAATGAAACCAAATGGTGTGGAAATTGAACCCGGGAGTTAGAACAATTACACTCACAACAACTGCCAATTACACATGCAAATTACACACAAAGGAGACTGAATATGGAGCTGAACACTAATCTGTATTGAATAAGTGTACAATATCAAACCCTGTGAAGTCATAGGCTGCCACAATAAAAAAATTACATGAGAGATTCAAATGCATGAATATGCCATTCGAAATTGGTCAAAAGCAGGCTTACTAAATCTAAGCAAATCCCCCATAGGTTGCATAAAGCAGTTTCCAAAACTGTCTAGGAGCTCATGAATTGGCAAAATCAATTAGGCAAGCTAATAGGTGGTGGAAGGACAAATCATACATGCTTTTCTTAGGAGAAAAGGGTGGAGGATGATGAGGACAAAAAAAAAGTTAACTTCACCTAGTCAAACTTTCCCAATTGCCTTAAAACTCAGAAAAAGCAGGCAATAAAGCAGAAAAAGTAGACATGCGCTAGGGAGGCCAGGAATAAAGCAGATTTGATTCCAAGAGGTTTCCCAAGCACTCCATGACTCAAATTTAGCAAGTTTGACCACCATGGATGTGTGGAGGACAACTTGCATAAGGCAGAATATGGAAACTAGGAAAATAAGACAAAAATTGGATTAATTAATGTCTAAGGTAGCTAACTATGGGTTGATTATTCTAACACCCCCCCTTAAGCCTGAATTATGAGTAAAATATCAGAAAATTATAGGGCCTAGCAACAAGGCTTAGTCACCCTTTACATACTGCATGTTTATTTAACCAAGGAAAGAGGCAAAAACCCAGTGGGAAAAATCCTCCCTTAAACATGGACAGTTGTTATAGCTCAAAATGACACATCTCTGCCTGTGATCACTTTCCCATGATTCCATCGCATGTCGACACTTCCATGATGACACTTCATGAAAAGTCACTGAAAAAACACTTAACTTGGAGGACCCATATCTTGAGTTTTGTAACTCCATTTGAACTCATCTCTTCCCTAGAAGAATTCTCCTTGTGTTGCAGAGCTTGGAGGCTGAGTTCCTTGGAGAAGAGAAGCAGCAGAACTAGATCAAGGTTTCGTGAGGTGCCTAACTTGAAGAGAAGGTATACTTGTACTTGTTTTCAAGATTAATAAAGATGTGATGTCCTTCTTCTTCCCAAATCATTGTTCAATGTGTGATTGAATCTCTGTTTATGATCATATTATGATGTTAATCAGATTATTATTTCATGTTTATTTGATTGTCATTTGTTTATATGTGGTCATGTTGGTTTGAGGAAGGTATAATTTGTTTTGCAGGTCTCTTAGAGCAAGAGGAGCAAGAGGAGCAAGAAGAGGATTGAAGGGCAGCTTGGATCAACCTTCGTTTGGCTAAGGTATGAACCATTACAATATCTGAAACTTGCTTATATATGCTTGTTGAACATTGTGCATCTCTCTTTCAACCCCAGTATGTTGATGTCCTCTTAAACCTTAGCCATAGGACACTTTCCTTTACAACAGAACTAGCGACTCTGTTGGGGATAGCCTTGTCTGTTTGGGGTTTCTCGTTATTTCTTTCAGTCTTTTGCATTTTTTCAGGTCCTTCTTGCCACTTAGGAACACTTTATAAGTCTGATAGCACACTTCCCCTGCCTTCCTAAGGAATTTTTTGACTTTTTTTGGGAGTTTTTCCACCCATACGCGACTTGCAGACTGAACAGTCGCGTGTCTGGTTTGGTACACGCGACTTCCTATACTATCAACCCACGTATGATATGTGACTTGTCAGTTATACAACCCGTGTGTGCTTGTACATGTGACTTGCTGTATTGGAAACCCGCATATGACACACGACTTGTCAGTAGTACAACCCGCGTGTGCCCCTAAAACAGTGTTTTTCCTCATTTTTATGGTTCTTTCTACTGTTGTGGGCTATTTGGTAGGTCTTTTGGGGTCCTCTGCAAGTGCATGACTCCAGGGAGTTAGTGTCATCCCTTTTGGTTGTTCTTTATCTATATGGTAAGCCTTTTATAGCATTAGGGTTTTCTCTTTGCTCTTTTTCCCCACCTCCTTTGCTTGGTATGATTTTTGTCTTATGTTTCTGGTCAGCCTATGTTAGTGATCTTTGTCTAAGTTCAGAAGCTTGTTGGTGTTGCTTTCCTTCTTCTTCTATTGGTTAACTTCACCATGCTAAAGTAGTTGACTTGTCTCTTATGCAAGCCTTCCTTCCAAGTAGGGTTTATGCTGACTTTAGTTCATTCTAGAGTTTGTTTGGTGGTTGTATAGCAGAGTTCCTTTTGCTTGGTTCTTGTTATCTGCATAATTTTATTTGTAGGTAGTTTTTCTTTTGGATTTATAAAAGAAAAATAAAAATAACATATACTTGTTTTTGCTGCTTTCCCCCTCACCTCTTTCTTTGGCTTGACCTTGTTGGACAAGGTACTGAGTAGCCTTTGTTTGTAGGTTTAGATTGATTCTTGGGACTTATTTACCTTTGTTTATGTCAGTCTTATTTGCTCGGTCTCTTCATTCCAAATTTGTTGGCTTGTTTACCTTTGTGAGCCTTCTTTTCAAGAGAGGTTGATATCCAACTTTAGGGAAACCTAGGGTTTGTTTGTGGGGTGTAGAGTAGTTGTCTATTTGCTTTGCTTCCAGTATTTGCTTGCATTTAGGTTTTTTTTTCTTTTGCATTTATAAAAGGAAAATACAAAAACACATGTTTTCTTTATATGCATGTAGATTAGGTTTTTAGACTAGATTGCATGGCATATCATTGTTTTTGAAAAAATAAAAATAAAAAGAATTTGTTCTTTTGTGGCTTTCAAGTTTTCTATTTGAAAAATAAAGAGAATACTTTTTGCTTTTTGCATTTCATTTCTCTTTGCTTAGTCGTTTTGTTTCAACTTTGAGTCAAAACACCACATAAGTTTCACGCCATTTACCCTCTGACTAAAAATAGACCTTAAAATAAACAATATAATTTTAAAAATTACTAGTAAGTTTTATTTTATAGGGTCATACACCAACTAGCTTAGGAAAGACTTGTGGGATAAGGAGTTTAAAATCCCCACAAGTGTTAAAATTCAGACGTAGTTGGCCAATCACTAGGTAAACCCTTTTATACGTTGATTGTATCTGGGAAGCTCCTCTCAAACGGGAGTTAAGCACGAGGCCACGTGGAGGCTTGGACTGAGGAGATAACCCTCCGATTCCTTGTCAAGGCGTAGACCAAGGTTTTTGCACATCTGGGGATTCTGTCTTAAACAGGGTTTTGGGCTTTGCTACCCTGCCCATGCGTACGAACCAGGATTGCGACTGTCCCCCCAAACTGTCAATATAGTTAAGGTAGCCTTTAGTCTCTTTGACATCTAGGGTTCATACATAGGTACATCGAAAGGCTATTTCTGGTTGACCCTGGACGGACTTGGAAGGTAGCCCTGGTAGAAGGTGTGGGAGGGCGGTGGGTGATTCCTCCACTTGTGCATAAGAACATCTACAGGGATGCCAAGTAACAGTCTATTTGATTTTTTTTGGAAAGCGTATCTTATACCTGTTTGTTTGTTTGACTTTAAAAATTTTTAGTGAGTGTTGTGTGGTTTGTCTGTACTTAGTGTGCCTTTAGGTGTGTGCTTTGTAATTTTGGTTGCCTATCAACCTCAGACTTTGTCTCCTATTTGAAACTATGGCTAACACCCCTTTGAACACTAACCAAGAGATCCCCATGATGGGAACTCCTTGTACTATTCCTCTCATGGGGAATGTTGGTGTTCCCTTGATGGCCACCTTGAATCTACCTAGATTCACCCTAGGGATACCGGTGTGGTTGTTTTCCACTCCAACTGTCCTGAATGCTCCTGATGCTTCTCAAGTAAGCTCATTATATCAAGGGCATCAAAACACTACTTCCCCTTCACCTGTAGTTGATTCTCCTCCTCCTTCTACCTCATGCGGTGAAAGTACTAATACTAGTAATTGGCGGTCTAAAAGGAGTAAAAGAAGGAGGAATAGGAAGAAGGTACATAAGCAAGGGGGCACCTGTTCAACCTCTGCAAGTCAAGTTGAACCTCACCACCCAGCCTCTGTGGTTCATGCTGGGGGCACCTATCCAACCTCTGCATGTCATGTTGGATCTAAGCACTCAACCACTGCAATTCAAGTTGATCTTCACCACCCAGCCTCTGCAGTTCATGCTGGGGGAACCTATCCAACCTTTGCAGGTCATGTTGGATCTAAGAAATCAACCACTGTAATTCAAGTTGATCTTCACCACCCAGCCTCTACAGTTCATGCTGGGGGCACCTATCCAACCTCTGCAGGTCATGTTGGATCTAAGCACTCAAACTCTACAAGTCAAGTTGATCTTCACCATCCAGCCTCTGTTGATCATGCTGGTGGGATCCTTCCAACCTTTCCAGGTGACATCAGATCCAGTCACTCAGCCTCTGTAGTTCATGCTAAGGGCACCCGTTCAACCTCTGTTGTTCAAGTTGAACCTCCTCATCCAACCTCTGTAATTCATGTTGGATCCATCCACCCAGCCTCTGTTGTTCATGCTGGGGGCACACACTCAACTGTTGTAGAGCAGATTGATCCTAACCACTCGGCCTCTGTTGTTCATGTTGGTGGTGCCCGTCCAACCTCTGCAAGTCATGTTGGACCTGGTCTCTCAGCCTCTGCAAGTCATGCTGGGGGCAGTATCTCAGCCACTGCAAGTCATGCTGGGGGCAGTCTCTCAGCCTCTGTGGTTCATGCTGAAGACAATCCGCCAGCCACTGCAATTCATGTGACACTATTGAAAAGTATACCCGTTCAAAACATAAGCCCAAGTTTCCTTGTAAGCTTTGTGAGGGATACCACCTTACTTATAAATGCACTTCTATCGCGGAGGTGCAAAGAGTTTGGTTTCATGGTCATCCTGTTTTTGAACATTCTAAAGCTTTTCAACAACCAAACTCTCTTAGTCAGGTTGGACCCAGTCACCCGGCCTCTGCTGTTCATGCTGGGGGCAAACTCTCATCCTCTGCAGGTCATGTTGAGAGCAAACAGTCATCCACTACTAGTCATGTTGACACCGTTGAGAAAACTGGTCGTTCGAAGTGCAAACTTAAGTTCCCTTGTAAGCTATGCGAGGGAGATTATCTTACTCACCAGTGCCCTGCTATCGCAGAGGTGCGAAGAGTGTGGTCCGAGACTCAAGAATTTCCTTCTCCTGAACAACCTATAGTTTCTCAACAACCTACTCAACCTTTGGTTGATCAAGTAGTCGAACCAATCTCAGATTTGGTCGATCCCACTCTTCTTTTAGAGAGTGATACTGATGTGATTGAACCAATGTCATCTTTGGTCAATCCCACTCTCCCTTCAGAGAGTGACTTTCATGAAGCAGTTGAATCAAATTCAGTATCGACGAATCCCACTCTTCCTTTGGAGAGTGAAGTGTCCACTAGTCACATTTTCTTCACTTCCAGTTCAGAACTTACTGAACAAGGGGGCACTGAACTTGCTTCGGATCAATCCCCACCAAGCTCTCGGATTGCTTCCTTTGATTGGGATAGCCTAGTTGAGCCGCGCCTTCCTTCTGATGCACCTTTCCAGATAAAGGTCAAAGTTGAATCATATACGATTGCTCGTTGTATTGTTGATGAAGGAGCCTCAGTTAGTATTTTCCCTACTCATGCTTGGCGAGGCATGGGATCTCCCAGCCTTGTGTCAACTGCTAGTCAGTTACTGGCGTTTGATCGAAGAACTTGTATAGCCTTGGGAATTCTTGCTCAAAAACCTGTTACTTTGGGTAGGAAGACCGTCTTAGTTGACTTCATGGTGATAGAAGACCCCTTGGACTTCAATATGCTCCTTGGACGTGATTATGTCTATGCCATCCAAGCTGTGGTGTCAACATTCTTTCATGTGATGTACTTTAATCATGGCAAAGAAATTGTCACTATCGATCAGTTGGATTTTCTTGATCCATCTCCTGACCCAACTAGAGACCAGGTCTTTCCTTTATTGGTTCCCAGTGTTTCTATAAACACTACCCCACCACAGGTGAACTATGTGGCCTCCTGTCCTTTGCGTTCAATTGCAACTGAGAAGCAGCCTCTGTTTTCATGCTTATCTTCTTGGGACTTGGTCCCAGCATTTGACTGGGTGAGTCATCCTATACAGATTGTGGGGCCTACTCTCCACTCTATCGATCCATTTGAAAGTTTAGACATGTTTCCTATCTCGGATGATCTCCTTCCTTCGGATGAAGTCTTCTTAGAGTCTCTGATACAGTCTGATCTTCTCTTGGATGTTGGTTCAGTTGTGACTAAGTCTAACCTTGATTTGCCTAGTAAGCCTGACCTTTCTTCTTATGTTGGTCTTGTTGATTCTTTTGACTCTTCCTTCGAACAGCAAGTCAGTAATCCTGAGGTGCTTGATTTTTCTTATGAATTTTTCAACTCCCGTGATATTGAGTTTGTTCCTACAAACTCTATCTCCCTTGTTGATTTTTTCTCTCTTTCTGAGGTTGATATTACTGATTATAAACCCTCAAGCCTTGGTTCTATAGAATATTCTTCAGTCAATTATGCCTTGACTTTACCTTTTGTAGAAGATAGCAAAGTCACACGTGTTTCTACCAAAGTTACCAGCACCGGATTGTTTCTTCTGAATATGATTCTGATGTTGTTGTTTCTTGGAGATAGGATTTGTAGTTGGATTCACAACTGTTTACTGGCCTCACCTTGTTTTTCAAGTCGTAATTGCATTTGCATGTGCCCTGCTCGCGCTTATGAGCCTCATGCCAGCTTCCACGCTTTTAGCTCGTTGTATAAGCCCTCATCTTTGTTCTCATCGTCGCTCAGCCTTGTATCATTTTTCCTTTGCAACTTGACACCTTTCACCTTGACGAGACGTTCCCCGAGTGTCGTTATCCTGCTCATGTTCCTTGCATTATGCATAGGTTGGTTCCTTGTGCTTGAAACTAGTTTCGCGTGCCCCTGACACTCGTCTCCTCGCATTTAGAGCATTATTTTTTCTCTCCTTCGAGCTCATTAAAAACAGTAAGGAGGCCACGAGTTGACTTTTCCGGACTCGTTAAAAATTCACAGGAAAGATTTTGAGTTTCTTTAGGCCCAAGTCTGACTCCTCAAAATAGACTTGACTATCGAGTAAAATTGTCCATTCAGGCTCGTTAAGAATATGTGAATGGGCATCCACATTGGTGGTAGGTTATCTCTTTCTCGGACCATGTTGAATAACACGAGAAAGGAACACTCTCTTTTCTTCGGAATTGAGAAGAGTATTCTCGGGCATAGGTTTATCACTTTTCCGGACCCGAGGGACTAAACTTATGGAAAAGGAACCTCGGTATAAGCTTATTTTTCTCTTTTTCGTGCTCTAGACCAAAACATGAAAAAGATTCCGAGTGTACTTTATGTCTTTGTCATGCTCGTTAAACCTTAAAGAACAAAGCATCTAGTTTATTGTTGTAAGCCCCATTTCTTGTAATCAAATGGATCTTTCCGAGTGATCTTGCCTTCCTTCACACTCGTAAAACTAAGGCTATATGTTTCTTTTGAAGGAGCATTGCGTAGGTGGTAATTTAACCTTTTTCGGACCTTCCTGACTAAATACGAAAAAGGTGCGCCTTACTTCTTTGGAAGTTAAGAGAGTTCTTCTTTGGTATCTTTTATACTTTTTCGGCCTCAGGAGACTAAATTGTACGAAAAAGCACCCCCCTGGATTCTTCTTTGGAGTTTTCAGACTCTCTAAACTATGAAAACACCGTCGAGCATGTACTAGTTCGGGCTCGTAAAATCCACGAATCAGTGCTTTATTAAGCATTCTTCTTTCTTTTCTTCGAGCTTTCCAAAAATGAAGATGGTCCCGAGTTTGCTTTCTTGGACTCGTTAAACCTTTACAAGAAAGAGGGAAGGGAAGTTCATTCACATGTTTTTTACATCATGGCAGCAAGTCTTGTTTCCTTGAAAAAAGCACCAGTTTTGAGTCTATCAACAGTTGGGTCCTAGTTTTTTGATCTTATCCTGATTCGAAGTTTTTACTCCTCCAGTTGGTTTCTTTTCCAATTATATGGGGAATCTGTCAATGTCTCCTACATTGTAGATTTGTTTCGTTGGTACTTTTGTGTCAAAAGCTGCCTAAGTCACTTTTGTGTCGTGCTCACTGTTCAAGGATTAAACCTTTGTCGACCATTCTGCAGTTGCCTTGACCTTTTATGTCGGCCATTCCTTGGTATCAGTTCATTACATCATGTCTTCGGCGGTCCTTGTCGTGAAATTCAGTACCAATTCCAGATCCAATTAGTTTTTGACTTACCTCATGTTGGATGATGAAGGATGCTTTAATCCCTTCCTTCCAACGGATCTCTTCCTATCGACTGCAACACATCTTGCTCTGGGAATGAGATTTAGAGTTTTATGACAGTACCTTGGGGATTGTTGTCATCAGTGGCAATTTCCCTCGCTATTGGGTAGTGGGAATACCTTAATGTATCATACTCGATGGATTCTTCAAGTGTTCGACTTCAAGTCCTTGTAATCACACTTGTTAGAATGTACTAGGTACCTTGGGGACCATTTTCATTAATGGTGGTTTCCCTTGCATTTGTTAACGGTTTTCATTATTGGCCAGTAATCAAATGGTTTCCTCCATGTTCGACTTCAGCTCCTTTATTCGCATGGTTAGGATTCGTACCTTTTTTGGGCGGTTTGGATTGAAGACCTTGGGCCGACAGTAGCATCGTCATTTTGCTATTGCCCAAGTTGCACAAGACCTTGTTACATTTTATATGACATTTTGCTGAGACATAGATCCACCTTGTATTTTTTGTGGCTATGATCGATTGTTGAGCATGGATCCACCTTGTTCATTTGTGGCCATGACTCCTTTAGATTTGATATGGCACCTTTTTGCATATTGAGCGACCATGATAGTTTCTTCAATTATACATATGTTGAATCTGCCTGTATCTTTATGGCAATGTTTTGTATATGGACTTGTATGTCCCAGAGATCATTTTTTTCTGACATTTATCTCTCTTTCAGGTACCTTTGTTCGAGCCTTTCGATCTTGGATTCTCTGCTCTCTCCATACTCAGTTGTTTCCTTTATAATGTATTTTTGTTATCGTCTTCCCTCTAACCTCACACATTAGGGGGCATCTATTATAGCTCAAAATGACACATCTCTGCCTGTGATCACTTTCCCATGATTCCGTCGCATGTCGACACTTCATGAAAAGTCACTGAAAAAACACTTAACTTGGAGGACCCATATCTTGATTTTTGTAACTCCATTTGATCTCATCTCTACACCGTTGGAAATATATTTCTGTTAGCAAAAACTTTCCAGAAGACACCAAAGTCTGAAAATGCCCAGAAATACCCTAAAAATGAGTTTTTTTGTCTATACGTGACTTTCCCTGGAGGAAACCCGCGTACGTATGCGAGTTGCTCTCTATGATACCCACATATGTACGCGAGTTGCTATATATACGGGACTTTCTGTATTGGAAACCCACATGTATTTCTTGTGTACGCAACTGTTGTTTCTGCAACCCGCGTACGCCTCTTAAAAATGTCAAAAACACGTCTTTTGAATTTCGGGTAGTTTGGGTAGTTATGCAACTGACTCCTTCAGTTGTAACTACTTTTTCTTCACCCCTAAATCTTCCTTAAGCATATAAATAGAGGTAGGGAGGTCCATGAGAGGAGACTGGAATCTTTGCATTGTTATGCTGGAGGATTTGGAGCTCTCTTTACCCACACCTTTGCCCTAGAAGCATTCTCCTTGTGTTGCAGAGCTTGGAGGCTAAGTTCCTTGGAGAAGAGAAGCAGCAGAACCAGATCAAGGTTTAGTGAGGTGCCGAACTTGAAGAGAAGGTATACTTGTACTTGTTTTCAAGATTAATAAAGATGTGATGTCCTTCTTATTCCCAAATCAATGTTCAATGTGTGATTGAATCTTTGTTTATGATCATATTATGATGTTAATCAGATTATTATTTCATGTTTATTTGATTATCATTTGTTTATATGTGGTCATGTTGGTTTGAGGAAGGTATAATTTGTTTTGCAGGTCTCTTGGAGCAAGAGGAGCAAGAGGAGCAAGAAGAGGATTGAAGGGAATCTTGGATCAACCTTAGTTTGGCTAAGGTATGAACCATTCCAATCTCTGAAACTTGCTTATATATGCTTGCTGAACATTATGCATCTCTCTTTCAACCCCAGTATGTTGATGGCCTCTTAAACCCTAGCCATAGGACACTTTCCTTTACAACAGAACTGGCGACTCCGCTGGGGATAGCCTTGTTTATTTGGGGTTTCTCGTTATTTCTTTCAGTCTTTTGCATTGTTTCAGGTCCTTCTTGCCACTTAGGAACACTTTATAAGTCTGATAGCACACTTTTGCTGCCTTCCTAAGGTATTTTTTGACTTTTTTTGGGAGTTTTTCCACCCATACGCGAATTTCAGACTGAACAGTCGCATGTCTGGTTTGGTACACGCAAATGCCTATACTGTCAACTCGCGTATCATACGCGACTTGTCAGTTATACAACCCACGTGTGCTTGTACACACGACTTGCTGTATTGGCAACCCGCGTATGACATGCGACCTGTCAGTAGTACAACTCGCATGTGCCCCTAAAACAGTGTTTTTCCTCATTTTTGTGGTTCTTTCTATTGTTATGGGCTGTTTGGTAGGTCTTTTGGGGTCCTCTACAGGTGCATGACTCCAGGGAGTTAGTGTCATCCCTTTTGGTTGTTCTTTATCTATATGGTAATCCTTTTATAGCATTAGGGTTTTCATGCACCTGTAGAGGACCCCAAAAGACCTACCAAACAGCCCACAACAGTAGAAAGAACCACAAAAATGAGGAAAAAATTGTTTTAGGGGCACACGCAGGTTGTACTACTGACAGGTCACATGTCATACGCGGGTTGCCAATACAACAAGTTGCGTGTACAAGCACACGCGGGTTATATAATTGACAAGTCGCGTGTACAAGCACACGCGGGTTATATAATTGACAAGTCGCGTGTAATACGTGGGTTGACAATATAGGCAGTCGCGTGTACCAAACCAGACACGCTACTGTTCAGTCTGCAAGTCGCGTATGGGTGGAAAAACTCCCAAAAAAAGTCAAAAACCGCCTTAGGAAGGCAGGGGAAGTGTGCTATCAGACTTATAAAGTGTTACTAAGTGGCAAGAAGGACCTGAAACAATGAAAAAGACTAAAAGAAATAACTAGAAACCCCAAACAGACAAGGCTATCCCCAGCAGAGTCACCAGTTCTGTTGTAAAGGAAAGTGTCCTATGGCTAGGGTTTAAGAGGCCATCAACATACTAGGGTTGAAAGAGAGATGCACAATGTTCAACAAGCATATATAAGCAAGTTTCAGAGATTGGAATGGTTCATACCTTAGCCAAATGAAGGTTGATCCAAGCTGCCCTTCAATCCTCTTCTTGTTCCTCTTGCTCCTCTTGCTCCAAGAGACCTGCAAAACAAATTATACGTTCCTCAAACCAACATGACCACATATAAACAAATGATAATCAAATAAACATGAAATAATAATCTGATTAACATCATAATATGATCATAAACAAAGATTCAATCACACATTGAACAATGATTTGGGAAGAAAAAGGACATCACATCTTTATTAATCTTGAAAACAAGTACAAGTATACCTTCTCTTCAAGTTCGACACCTCACGAAACCTTGATCTGGTTCTGCTGCTTCTCTTCTCCAAGGAACTCAGCCTCCAAGCACTGCAACACAAGGAGAATGCTTCTAGGGTAGATATGAGGTCAAATGGAGTTACAATACTCAAGATATGGGTCCTCCAAGTTAAGTGTTTTTTCAGTGACTTTTCATGAAGTGTCGTCATGGAAGTGCCGACATGCGACGGAATCATGGGAAAGTGATCACAGGCAAAGATGTGTCATTTTGAGCTATAACAACAGTAAAACAAAATTTGAAAATATTGTCATCACTCATGCTTCATAGCAAGATTAGAAATCCCCAGCAGTGATTTGAAATTGCTAAATGTCTTCTCACAAAAAACTTTGGTGAAGATATCCGCTACGTGTTCTGAAGATGAACAGAAGAGTAGGTGAATGGTGCCTTCATGCACAAGCTGTCTGATGTAGTGCATATGGATCTCAATGTGTTTGGTTCTCTGCTTCTAAACTAGATCATTGCATATTCGAATGGTACTCTAACTATCACAGTAGATAGTATTTGAGTTTTCTGATTTGAAACCACACTCTCCAAGTAACCCCTGCAACCATAAACATTGAGTTGCTGCATTTACAACTCCTCTGTACTCTGCTTCTGTAGATGAGAGTGCAATGGCACTCTGTTTCTTCCTTGACCAGCTGATTGGCCCTTCTGCAAGCATGAACACATATCCTGATGTTGACTTTCGATCTATGATGTCACCTGCCCAATCACTATCAGTAAACCCAATCAAATCAAGATCAGATTTAGCTTTGTAGAAGATCCCATGAGTCCTTGTTCCCTGAACAAAGTTAAGGATCCTTTTGGCTGCTCTCCAATGGATCTCATGAGGCTGATCCATGTATCTTGAAGCCACACTTACTGCATAAGAAATATCAGGTCTAGTATGTGTAAGATACAACAAACATCCAATAAATTGCCTATACAGTGTATTGTTTACCATAGGTGAAGAATCAGCTTCTTCAAGCTTAACTCTTGAAAGGAAAGGATTCTTGCTTGGCTTGTAATCCTTCATATTGTATTTGTTTAGAAAATCCAAGGCATACTTGGACTGATGTACTTTGATTCCTTCTTTGGTTTGAGCAATCTCAAGCCCCAAGAATTGGCTCAATAAGCCCAAATCTGTCATTGAGAAGGCATGGTTCATTGCATCCTTCAAGGAGGCAATTTCATCCTTTGAGCTTCCTGTAATGAGAAGGTCATAAACATACAAAACAATGATCATTAATGAACCATGAATCAGCTTCAAATATACATTTGGATCTTACTTGCATCGAACAAAATTCAGTGATAGCAGAAAGCTATCAATCTTGGCATACCAAGCCCTGGGGGCTTGCTTAAGCCCATACAATGACTTCTTTAGCTTGCACACAAGAGATGGGTTAGTAGAAAATACTTGAGGCTGCTACATGTAAATCTCTTCAATGAGATCTCCATTCAGGAAAACACACTTCACATCCATGTGATCTACTTCCCACTGCTTTGAAGCTGCAATGGCTAAGGCTAGCCTGATGGAGTCCATCTTTTCCACTGGTGCAAAGGTCTCATTGTAGTCTATGCCCTGTACTTGTGAGTAGCCCTTGGCTACAAATATGGCCTTGTACTTTAGAGGTGAACCATCAGCAGCAAATTTGGTTTTGTACACCCACTTACACTGAACTAGCTTCCTCCCTGGGGGAAGATCAACCAGCTCCCAAGTGTTGCTCTTATGGAGTGAGCTGAACTCTTCTTCCATGGCTGTTTTCCATATTGGATCATTTTTTGCATCTTCATATGTCTGTGGATCTGATTCAACCATTAGATAGCATTTCTCTGCAAACATAGGATCTTTCATGCACAGAGCACTCTCAAACTGAGATCTAGTCCTCCTAGGATCATTAGGATTTCCAACTAGTTCTCCAGCTTCATGAATGGTCTTGGCTGCCCATTTTGGTCTTGTAGGACTCTTAGGATATGCAATTAAATCATCATTATCAGAAATATCAGAATCAGCAAGTTCAACTATCTCTTCACTTACAGTCAAAGGTTCTGGTGGTGAAGAGGCTTCTCCAACTTCCACTGCTGCTAGGGGCTCTTCTTGAAATTGAACACACCTTTCAATGAAGGCTTTGTTTGTGCTCAAATTGATCAGCTTGTACCCTTTTGAATCTTCAGAGTATCCAACAAATAGACACTCTTGGCTTTGGGGCTGCAAATCCTTCCTCTTTTCTGTTGGAATTCTAGCCCAAGCCCTTGAGCCAAAAATCCTGAAATGGGTCACATTTGGCTTGTGCCCACTCCATGCTTCGAAAGGATTCATACCATAAAGTTGTTTATGAAGCACCCTATTCTGGATATAGGCTACACATTTTATAGCTTCAGCCCAAAACTTTGGTGGCAAAGTCTTAGCCTCCATCATGCATGTTGCCATCTCTTTCAGTGATCTGTTCTTCCTCTCAGCAACACCATTTTGTTGTGGTGTGTAAGGGATAGAATGTTGCATTTGAATACCTACATATGCATAATATTGAATGAACTCAAACTTGACATACTCACCACCATTGTCAGATCTGAGGACCTTGAGTTTCCTCACAGACTGGTTTTCAACCAAAGCCTTAAAGACTTGGAAGAGGCCAAAAACTTCAGACTTGTGTTTCAGGAAGTAAACCCAGCAATACCTGGAAAATTCATCTATGAATGTCAATGCATATTTGGCTTGACTCATTGACATATGAGGAAATGGGCCAGCAACATCACTGTGGATCAACTCAAGAGGTGCAGAGGTTCTCTCATGACTAGCTTTCTCAAATTTATGCTCTGGGTGTTTTCCTAAGATGCAACGTTGACAGACTCCTTTGGAAAACTTAATCTTTGGTAACCCTATGACCATTTATTTTTCACTAAGATCAGAAAGATACTTGTAATTTAGGTGGCCAAATATTTCATGCCAAAGATTGCTTGCCTCATTAGCATGAATAAGAAGAGCAGAGGGGTTTGAGTAGGGTAGGAAGTGTGAGAACATGTATACCTTCGAAGTGTGATTTGCAACTCC
>LPNX010142764.1:282429-308029 GCA_001517045.1 Pseudotsuga menziesii
AATTTCCTATCCTTTTATCCTGTCAAAATTATAGTAAGCTCGGGACGCTTCTTTCCAAGCTCTTTGAGCATAGAATTATAACTTTAAAGCAAACTAATTAATTCTCTTCTTTAGGTCTGATAGACCAAAGTTTGGTCTCAGGGGACGTTAACCATCATCATCATCATCATCATCAACTATAGAAATGTATTTCCAATTCCTCCATGTGCATTTTTCCTGATTTCAAGTCATGAAACTCTTTTATTTTGTCATAATAGTACCTATCGGGGAGGTACCTTTACTTGACAGACTTCTCAAATTGCTTCCAAAAAATATTTATTTCGTTGATATTCTTCACTTGACTAATGTGATCCCACCATATAGATGTTCTTCCATTCAAATTGAATATGGCCACCCATTCCTTCATGCTCCTAGATTAGTCTTGGACTTGTAAATACTTCCTCATCCCAATAAACTGAGCCTCTATATTTTGACTAGATTTTACTTCACCATCAAAATTAGGAGGGTTGGCCTTTTGAAATTCCCCATATGAGTTGTTCTTGAAAGACCTATTCCTCTTATTCCTATGAGATGAAGAGATTGAACCTTTAAGGGATTATTTAGAGGCATATGACTCATGATAAGAGAATTCCAGAGTATATTCCCTATCTCTATAAATCCTCCTTGAGCTATGGGACCTCTTATGAGAATGCCTCCTTGAGTTATGGGACCTCTTGTGAGAATGCCTCCTTGAGATACTCCCTCTCTTTTCCTTTTTTCTTGATTTTTTCCCATGGTGAATATTCCTTTAAATTTCTATTAATATTTGGAGCACAATTGCATTCAACTAGTTTTGTTCTTCTTGAGCTCTAATCAACCTCTCATTATCTGCTATATAACTTTGTAATTCCAGTCTTAGGATTCTCACAGTTTCTACAATGTCTAGGGGAGTTACTTGAATTCTTCATCCATTAGAATCTATCTCTACATTCTCAACATGTATATTTTCTCCCATGACATATTTTTCAGTTGCACAAGGATCATGTGCATCATCCATGATAATGATTTACTTGGCCCGACCAAGACCAAGGATTTCCAAATTGCAATATATTGAATGTTGACCCTTAACTGTCCTTGACATCATGTTTTATATACAAAACAAATCATGCAAACACACTTGTTAGATTCCTCACATTCTTACGAAATCATAAAATTAAGTTTCATGCATTCTAGGAACTACCCATATCAACATTTTTTGTCAAATCAAGACTACAAGCACTTTTTTGTTGAATTTTTAAAAACATATAAATCACCCTTTTAGAATTTTACAGTGCAAAAGTGTTCCCCTATGAATAATATTTCCAAGGATTATAAGTATTCCCATTTATAATTCCTGCAAAAAAAAGTTACAACCTTTCAAATCACCAAATTTGCCCAATTTTGCACTTTTCCTATAGGTCCATTTAAATTCAGAGACCAACTTCAAACACCTGTAGAAGAAAATAGAGGGAGAGACATAAAACCTTTTCTATCAGGAACCCATAATACTATTGACCAAGATTGCTCAATAAATTTTAGTTCTTTGATTTGATGCCTCAGTCAATTTCTATAAATTTTTGGAATTGACAATTTTTTAACTTCTATAATTCTTCCAGACTCGGGATTTTCACTGAAAACTACTATCTCACAAACTAAGAATTTATGGAAAAATCGCCTCTATGCAAGGTTTCTCATCTCGATGAGTAGGAAAAATGTTGAAATACAAAAAATTTATAGTTATGAGTTCTTAGGTCCCTTTTGATTTCTCCAAATTTTAAAAAATCGACCTTGTGAGTGCCCAAATAGTGGATTTTAGCCGTCTTCGACATCTCTGCTTCACACCCTTTGGAATTTCACCGATTTCCACGTAGGTTAATGTTGTGGCTACAAAACGATTGCACTGTACCATCCCAATATGGGCCTTCACACATCCTTTGGGTGTTGATCTTCAAAAACCCCTATTTCTATTTTTTCAGAGAAAAAAAAATTGGAGTAGAATAGGTTGATGTCATTCTTTGAAATTTTTGTGGCCTTTGTAAATGGTGTCAAAATTCCACTAGTTTCACCCAATTATGAGTAATTATTCTCCTGTTATGTCCAAATCAACTTTTAGGTTCCAAACTTTTTTTTAAACCCTCCCAATTTTATGTTGACGTGTCATGACATGTGTTTATTGATGTGTCAATGGGGTCCTATATGTCACCCCATGACATAGCCATGTTTCCATTCCACCTATCATTTCGTCATCATTCATTCCATCCCCAATGACATTTTAGGCAAAGGGAGAAAGGTGGTTCCGGCTCTTGGAAAAAGTGGTATATAAAAACCACCCTCGCGAGCTGGAATGAACAAATGGACTATATGCCACTTTATTTGTTTTTCCATTTTAGCACATGTCAATTAGATTAAACTCTGCCCATATTCACAAGCCAAAATCACTATTAGTTTTCAATCTTCGTCATTGTGCAACAATTCAATCTCCTCATGTTATACCTTTACTCACATTCATTCATATGTGCAATCATTTGATCTGGATGGTCTATGTGACCTCCTACCCACATGGCTCCTCCATGTCACGTCTTGGTCCATGTGGCATAGGTGGGGATAATCTCAAATATTCCCAAATTTTTCAAAATTGCATAATTATGTGAAATTTAAATTTGGCAACAAGGGGATTATTTCGAAATTACTTATGGGCACTTTCCCCATTCTGGAACTTACTCGTCACTTAACATAACCAAATTTCATAAAATCATTTATGATTTCTACCTATAAATGTGAATTATATCCCATACAGTCTCGGTGATGTAACCAATAACTCAGATACCACTATGTCACATCCCCATCCATCATTCATACCAACAAATTGGGATATTTGGGAATTCTAGGCTTCTAAATTTTGTCCTGTGGCCATATTATGAATTGTTGTAATCTCACAGATCACATAAGGTTACCAATAATACACACTAAAACATATATATATAACAGAGACAAGAGATAAGAACAAATATGTGAAATAACATATTATATTATACGAATGAGTCCATACACCACAGAGAACTGAACTGAGTTCTCATCTGGCTCAACAGCCTAATATATATGATTACAGAACGGTTACAAAAAATAACTACCTGTCGGTTCGGTGAACCGACACGACTTTAGGTGACCGACTAATTTCTAGTTTAGTTGGTCAACCGACTTAGTCGGCTGATCGACTAAATCGGCTAGCGTTCAAGTTGACTAATCGACTTGCTCCTTCTACATCTCCCCCACGAACAAAATGTTTCTTCATCCTGAAGAAACAGGGAGGTACAAAAATCCTGCGCAGTCTCAATAGTTATTGCGGTGGGCTGTGAAGTCTGATGGTCAGTCTTTTCAGCATGCAGACTTCTACAATAGTTGGGGCTGTGATTGCGAGATGATGTTGGAAATCCGTCCAACTCTGCAAAAAAATTTGGATGTCCATGGTGAGTGTGGTCAAGCCTTATAAGATCAACATCTTTTCTGATATGGAGACTTCAGCTATCCACTCCATGTCGGGACCCATGAACTGGTCTTTTCCTCTGCAGTCTCGATAAGTCGTTTCATATGCGGGCAGATGATATCGACTTTCTCTAAGTTAGGGAGAGCTTGCTGCACCCACTGATGTGCTTCCCTTTCCAGTTTCTGCAGTTTGGCGGTTTCAAGCACTATCTATTCTTCTATTGTCGTTCTGAGTGCTTCCTCAGTGGTTTTTCTGCTCTCTAATGCCTGAATCCCTTGTCGAGTCTGTCGAGTTTGCTGATAAACTTGCCCGTAGTGATTAGGCCAGTCTCTTAGTACTTCTTCGATGACGACAGACTCCTCCATGTGATCCTGCAGTACTTTGTATGCTTCAGAAAATGCAGTGTGCTGTGCCATTGGGAGTCGGGCAGTTTCCTCTTTTTGTTCCTCCTTTGTTTCTTGAATGTGAGCTTGGAGGGTCGACACCATGCTCTCAAATAGCTGATACGCTCTTTCAAGCGGTTTGTCTGTGTCGATCTCTTTGGGGCCCAGCATAACGGACTAGGCCAAATTCCTGCATTTGTCGAGAAACTCAACCTATTCTGCATTTTTGTCTTTGAGTTCTTTATTTCTTTGCTCGCTCCTCATCTTCGCTTCACTTGCTAGGGTCTTGAGGAGTTGTCCTAACTTTGTTTCGGTCAGGGAGCTTGCATCCTTCAGTATGATTTGTACCTTTGACTAATTTCCATGATGTTCTTTCTTCTGTTTCTCCTTCCTCTTCTTATGCGTCTCTTGAGTCAGCAACTGTGTACCTGCAAAATTCAAGTCAGGATCTTTGGTTTGTGGGTTAGAGGACGATGGTTTGTCTGGTTGGGGAGGTGGGATGACTACTACCTCCGGTTGTTTGGATGCAGCTGGTTGCGGTGGGTTTTTCTCTGAGTCGGGGGTTGGTGGTGGTGGTGATGGAGTTGGAGAATGGTCGGGGGTGATTGGTTTGGGTGAAGTGTGGGTGATTGATGGATTGTTAGGGTGAGGAGGCGAGTTTACGTCCGAGAGCATTTGGTTAATTTGTCAGGTTATGTCCTCCTCGGTTTCTTCTCCTTCTGTCGGGGCAATGGCTGGTGGATCAGCTTGAGGTATGGGGATGGTCGGGGTGATGGTTGAGGACTGTCGTGCAATTATTTCAGCCTCCTTGTCGGGATTTATTTCAAACGTCGATGTAATGGTTGCAAAGGTTCTAGACCATGCATCCTATCCTGGTTGGTATCCTCCAGTTGTGAAGAGGGGTGCCTTTGTAGATATTTTCTGAGCTGAGGTAAACAACTCCGACAGTTTCTCAATAAAAGCCTGCAAATCCCTATCTTTGTCAAATTTTGCTTTCACCTATTCCGACATCACAGTTTTGCATAAGTCGAGGGGGCTAACTGACTGCGGTGCCATTGCTTGCTCCTCAGTTATTTTTGTCGGTGATGAGGGTGGAGGCGTCGACACCATACCAACAACGTTTTTAGGCGTCGGCATAGTCTTTTATTTCTTTGGTCGACCTGCTTGTGCTCTGGCATTGACAAATCACTGGAACTGGGTTTCGACCGGCACTTTATTTGCTGCGAAATCCTCAATGATGTCGAGGGTCGTGGCTGCCATTTCCTCCTCATCTTCAGATGAGTCGACAAGAATAGGCATGTGCTTACCTTTACCTTGTTGTTGTTGTTCTGTTTTGAGCTTCTTCTTGGCCCCTGCTATCTCCTTTGATAATTTTCGAATAATGCCTTTTGTGACAGCATACTCAGGATTTTCTGGCTCTATCTCCCCCCCTGGCTCTTGAGTCAGGGTGACACTTTCTGCAGCCGGAGGATTTATCTGCTGTTGTGGCTACGGCTTTGGTTTTGCGGTTTGGGGTTCTGTTCCTTTTGCGGTCAGAGGTTTGATGGTTATCTGCAGTCAACTGGTGTGTTCGACTGGTGTCTCCTCTGACACAAATGTGCTGATATAGAGGTTGCGCTCATAGTATTCCTCTTTTTATTGGTCTGTGAGTGGCTCTTCGATCAAGAATTCGATCGGTTTTGCTACTGCTGGTACTGGAATTTTTGCTTTGGCCTGTCGAGACAGTTCCTAAAAGATTTGGTCGAAATTCGGATAGTTGTCAAGGGCTTTGGCGTTTGAATTGTCACCCTGCATGTACCACACCGAGGTATGGTCGAGCTCCAACTGGATGTGGGAGTACACCGGTAGATTTCGTCGGATGTTTTGAGGCACCCTCCATCTAGTCGTGCGGACTTTGAGCTTTTGAAACCAGTTCTCCAACAGTACTTTCCCGCGCTCAAGTTCGTGCAAGGTTCCTTTCTGGGAGAATGGTTTAAATCTCCACATGTCGAACTTCAATGGTTCTCGGAAGACTGGATGCCCCTCTGGGCAGATGTGGTACATGAAAATCCATAAAATGAGGGAGGGGAACTTCATGATTCCCCCCGTTTCTTGACATCTCTAACAGACGGTCTTCACCATGTCGATGACATAATCTCCCCATCTGTATATTCGTCCGTCGGTGGGAATGGTGTTGACGGCTTCTAGCATCTCTATATTAAGGTCGCTGCCTTGACCTGCTAGGGTGAGTGTTATTGCAATGGTTTTGGCCACAATATATGGCGTTTGGGTTGTGATTTGGCTAATCATCAACCCCTTGGAGTTTTTACCGGAAGGTGACCCAGTGAGCTCTTCGACCAATCCTTCTTTGATTCCAACTGGTACGGGGTTACCTCCATTAGAGAGATTGGTTAGCTTGGAGGTGACATCTCCAGAGATGTCGACGGGCTCATTGAAGTAGAACCGGCCATTGTGATATCAACTGATGATGAACTTGACAGTAGTTTCCTTCATGCCACCAAAGCTGGCCATCAGAGGCGCATTGGCATAGCCGAAGATAGTGTTGTGTCTGACTTTTTCTGCTGCTTGAGTCATATTTTTGTTGACAAAGGCCCATTCTTGTATTTCGGTCTAGAGTTTTTTCCACGAGCCCTCTTGTACCTTGGCGTTTTTAATGTTTTTCAACCTGCAGACTAAAGGTGTATCCGCAGCCTATATTTCCTTGGCTTTGGTCAAGGCTCGCATTTGTTTGGGGGCCATTGTGTCGGTTTGGTGGTCGATTTCGGTAGGGGGCTGTTGATTTTTAGTCGACTGGATGCTCTGATGCTCTCTCTATATGGATTGCGGTGAATGATCCTTCGGTGATCCAGTATTTATAGGTGATGTTGTGGTTGTGTGCGGCAACGGATGTATTAATGGCAGATGTGATGTTCTAGCTGGAATACTTGAGTGTGTGTTAATGGCAGATTGCTTTTGGCGCTCGATGTCATGAATGTGTGATGGGACTATCGAGGTCGTCGGTCGATGTCGGTGATGAGAATGGTCGATGGGAGTGGCCAGTCGGTGAAAATGGTCGATGGTATGATGTCGATGGTCATGATGGCGGTTGTCGAGATGGTGATTTCCTGTCATGGTTTTTCTGTAAGTACAGTATTGTTTTGGTTTTTGAATTTTTAGGTTTTTATGGCTTTTGGTTGACGGTTATGGTTGTTATGTGATATTTTTTATTTTTAAGAACTTAGTTCTGTAGCGTTTTAGTCGGGCTCCATTAACGAGTTTCTAAAATATGATGCCCTGTAATGTCCTTAGTCAGACTGATCCATTGGGATGTATTTCTTCGACAACGTAAGGTCCCATCCATTCTGTGTGGAGTTTCTTAGGTTTTCCTTTGACCCGACTATTGTATAGTAAAGTATGGTCTCCGATCGATACATTTTTATTCTTGATATTGCGTTCATGCCATGCTTTCTGTTATTGCTTCTGTATTTCTTGGTGTTATATAGCCATGAGTCGGTGCTCTTCCAGCTTGCTTAGTTGAAATAGTGAGTCCTTCCTTCCCTGTTCGACATCGACATGTAGTATTTCTGCAATAATAGGTGTCTGTTGTCTGAAGTGTAGTGGAACTGCTGCTTCTTGTCCATAGACTAGTCAAAAAGGAGTTTGGTCGGTCGACCATTTATACGTTGTTCTGTATGCCCATAAGACTGCGGGTATTTTCTCATCCCAGTTGTCCTTATCTGCATTACATATTTTGGTTAATCCTCTTGTTAATGTTTTATTGAATGCTTCAATTTCTCCATTCGACTGAGGATGGTATGCTGTACTCCGACGGTGGTTGATTTGGAACTGGTCGGTTAGGGTTTTGATAGTCTTGTGGATAAAGTGTGTCCCCTGGTCCCTAATCAGGGTGAGTGGACAACCAAATCTAGTGATGATATTCTCATAGATAAACTTAGCAGCTATCTCACTAGAACATGTGTCGACTGGTTAAGCTTCTGCCCATTTAGTGACATATTCAACTGCAGTAATGATATACCTTACACCTATCCTTTTGGCTTGTATAGGAAATGGTCCTATGAAGTCAATTGCCCAAATTTCAAATGTGAGACTTGGGTTTATTGATATCAAAGGAATTTCTGTGTTAGGCAGGGGTCGACCAAGTCGTTGACATCTGTCACATCGACTGACAAAAAAATTTCAATCTCTATGGAGTGTTGGCCACCATAATCCTGATTGTTGGATTTTCTTCACAGTTGTGTCTGCTTGAAAATGTCCTCCTGCAGGTCCATAGTGAGCTTCATGCATAATGTGGTCTCGTTCATGTTCTAGTACACACCTTCTAAGGATGTCGTCTAATCCCATTTTGTATAAAAATCCATTAATGAGACTGTACGGTGTAGCCTTCATAGCTAAGATCTGTTTTTTCTTGGTGCACATACCTTCTGGGGCCTGTCCATCTTCTAAGAACTGAGCTATTTCTTCTAGTTCTGCTAGGACTGCTTCTATCTGAAATAAGTGTGCATCAGGTAAGTCATCGTCGACTCCTATCGGTTCTTCTCCTGTGTCGATTCAGGATAAATGGTCAGGACCGACATTTAACTTGCCTGGTCAGACAACAACTTCAAACTCAAATTCTTGAAAAAGAAGTAGCCATTGACAAATCCTTCCATGATGTAGGGGTTTATTGACGAGATACTTCAAGGCCTGATGTTTGGTATAGAATATAAATGGGTTTGCTAAGAGATAATTTCGATATTTTTGTAGGGAAAAGACCATGCCTAGGGCTTCTCTTTCTGTGGTCGAATAGTTTCTTTCAGCCTTATTTAATTTTCTGCTGCTGTAAACTATAGGGTAATCCATTCCATCATCTCCTGGTTGAGTTAGGATTGCTCCTATTGCTAAGCCTGATGCATCAATATGGACATGGAACTTGATCGACCAGTTTGGAAACTTTAGGATGGGGGCTTCGACTAGTTTTCTTTTTAATTTTTCAAATGATATGTGGCATTCCTCTGTCCAGTTAAACTCTTGGTCTTCCTTTAATAGTTCTTCAAGAGGATAGGTCATATCTGAATAATATCTTATGAATTTTTTGTAGTAGCCTGTGTGGCTAAGTAACACCTTGACTTTTTTTGGGTTTACTGGTGGTTTAAGATCGAGGATAATTTTGATCTTTGCAAATTCAACCTTAATACCTTCCTTACAGACAATATTCCCTAGTAATATCCCTATGGGGGTCAAAAATATACATTTCTTGATGTTTAGGGAGAGTTGAATCTGTCGACATCTCTCCAGCATAAGTCTGAGCCATTTGCAATGATCTTTTAGGGTGGATTATATTGTCCAGTCATCAAAGTAGACTGCCATGGTCTTATAGATATATTCTTGAAATGTTTTGACAACAATTCTAGAGAATACTGCAGGTGCATTCTTTAATCCAAAAGGCATAACTTTGTAAGCAAATGAACCAAATTCACAGACAAAGGTTGTCTTCTTCTGGTCCTCTTTAGCTATTGGCACTTGGTTATAGCCTGAGAATCCATCTGTAAATGAGTAGCATTCATGTCCTGCAACTTCATTCAAGATTTCATCTGCATAGGGAGTTGGAAATGGGTCTGTCAGTGTTACTTTGTTTAGTTCCCTGAAGTCGACACAAATTCTTAGTCTAGTCGGATCATGTTTCTTAGGTTGTACCACCATTGGACTTGCCCATTCTGATTGGTTGATAGGGTAGATAATTCCTGCTGCTAACATGTTATCGATTTCCTTTTTGACTATCTCCTTGTATTTTTGAGCTAGTTTGTAAGGCCTCTTCTTGACAGATCGAACATCAGGTTTATTATCAATTTTCATTTCTCCTATTTCATGGACTAATCCTTTTAGGTCTTTGTAATCTCTAGCATATACATCTTGGAACTCCTTTAATAAGCTCACTATCTCTGTGGTATGTTCTTCGCTCTAGTAGTCACCAATATTTGCCATTTTTGGTCAATCGTCATTTGGGATGTCGAATTCTTTAGTTTTGACTTTAGAATCTAGCCACTCTGGTGCTTTGGCTTCATTGATTGGTCGACTTCCTTATTTGAACTGTGAGAATGTGGCAGGGAAGTCGGTTGTAGTCATTCTATCAGTTTCTTGTTTGTCAGTTGTATCGACTTTCAGGATGGTGTAAATAGGTTTTGTTGTTTCGACATGGTTGGATTTCCATCTAAAGCTTTTTCCTTCTGTGTTTTCGTTTTCTAACTGTAATCTTGTCAATTGTGGTTTTAGCTATGTTTGTATTTTGTTACATTTCCTTGTCTGTCGGTGATCTTGTAAACATTTATTTTCGGTCGGCTTGATAAATTCTTTAATCTGTTTTGTTGTTTCGACCAAGTTTTTATTTTGAGGTATAAATTTGAAATCTTTAATAAAAATTTCCCTTAGTTTGTGCCATAAGAAGGTTTCACCTCTAGCTTCTTCCATATTATACCATTTGTTTGGTAAGTCGGCGAGGGTTGATGGGAACAAGTGTGGCCATGCTCATTCATCCTTGTATCCAAGTCTTCTCCACTCCTTCTCACAGGTTTTGATATGATCTTCTGGGTTCTGTCCTTGAGTGAATACAGGTATTTGAGCTTGTTGGGTTAACTTCTTTCCTCCAAACCTTTCGACAAAATAAGTCAAAGCAGTTGTCCAGGTCTATAGTCTTGTCTAGTGTGTATCCCACCATCTAGCAGCTTGTCCTGTAAAAGTTTCAACTAGACTTTGAAGTCGGCCATGTTCACCAATATTTTTGGAAACTTGTTCAATATACATGACTGTTGATTCCCTTTCCTTATATCTTGGAAGTTGTGTAGTATTTAGGTTGGCAGGTTGTAAGGTAGGGTGTTCCCTCATTTTCTTTTCAAAGATTTTTGGGACAATGGACACTATGAAGCACTGTTGGGTTGATTTTTTCTGTACTTTTTGTATAGTCCAGCACCCTCTTGCTTGTGTTTCGTAATTTTTGATCTCCCAATCATATAATTCAGTGTCGGAATTATAACCAACTGAGTCTTTGTTTCCTAAATGAAGTTCTCCATAGATATTTGGTTCTGTGTAATATGCATTGTTTTGGATCTGGTAGAGTTGTCAAACATCAACTTCTTTATCAATAGGTTCAGTCCAAGTTTCCCCTTGAGATGGATGAATGGGTACAATGACCTTTTGTCCATTTCCTTTCAATTTGATTCGCTCCTTGTCCAAGATATGGATGCTTTCATCTTTCTACCCCAAGGTCGACCGACTAACGCTGGGAAGGAACTGGATCCCTCCTTTGGGTCGATGATTTTGAAGTCAACCTTGGTCGAGATTCCTTTTATAGTTGTGTCAATGTTTTTCCAAACTCCTATGGGTTCAATTAGGCCCTGGTCGGTTAGTTTCAGGTATATGCCTGACTCATAGAGTCGAGGTCTTCCCATTTGTTCCCATGTTTCATGAGTCATGATGTTTACTTGTGAGCCGAAGTTGAGCACTACTTGTCGGACGTGGTATCCCTCGATTTCTAGGTCGACAATTGGGTCGGCATCACCTTTTTCTTTTTGATTTAAGCTGCAGATGCTTTTCGTTTTTTTTCATAATTATTATGCTTTATTTCATATAGCATATCGACGAACTGAGATACTGAATTTTCGTGTTGGACGAGCTGTATTAATCTGTTTATTGTGTTAGGTCGGCTATCATGAACATTTTCTTGTCGTGCAATTTCTTTGAATACATTAGTGGCTTCTTTGTATATTTGTTTTTCTTTTAGTGGGTCAGGATAGACATTTTTCTCTTTTATTTTACTGATTCTGGGGTTATCAGCTCCTGTTTTTGTTCCTTGTCGAGTTACAATATGTAAATTTTTGGTGTTTATTACATCATGTTTTTGCACACAGGACAAGACATTAACATTCTTTTTCGTATTAATTTTTTCTAACATGATAGGGAAATCCTCTAGTGAGTGATCCCCTACCCCACAGTGAGTACAAAATTTGAGATCAGTTTTTTCCTTATATGGACAGTCTGCGTATCGATGTCCCTCTTTATAACATGTGAAGCACTCGATGGGTCGACGCGGCTGAGTGTCGCAATTCCCAGGGAATCGACCTCTTCCTCCATAGCCTGCGCGTCGATTGTTGTATCGGCGCTCGTATCATCAGCCATCATATCTCTAACCGTTCTGATCATTTGCTAGATTATTTTGCTCGTTATATTATGCTACTGCATTAGTTTGATAGACCGCCTGATAGTTCTGTCGGTTCTTTAGGTTTAGATGACAGTCGGTCGTGTTATGATTTTTGGTCTCGTAGATGGATCACCAGGAGGCCTTGCCATTCTTCATATTGAACGGCCAGTCTTTCATTGAGTGATCCCCATGCTCCTGGAAAATGTCGCAAAAATATTTAGTCTGCATGAATCGAACGTCCTATCGGCTGTATTCCTATCAACAGTTATCCTTAGAATGGCCAGCCAACGAGCATTTGGTGCACCAGACTTCCTGATTCTTGAGGCTTAATTCTTATAGACACTTCTGTACGTTCTCGAGTTGTTCCTCCAATCTGTGGTCCGTGGGGTAAGCAGGTATGTCTTCGTCCATCTCCACCTGAAGAGATTTTGTTAGCGCATCCTCGTAAGTTTTGAACGTTTCCAGACTGATGTGTCAGCGTAATTTCTGAGATAACCCTGCAAGAAACCACTGGATTAGTAACTATTCATCTATAACATAATCTAGCTGTCTCAAAAGTTCTTTCCAATGCTTTTCGTAGTCGCGGACAGTTTCCCCTGGCTTTTGTGATGTAGTTTTGAGTTTTGAGTTTTGAAAAATGACAAAAATTGTGCCTTAATCTCGGCTTTTGTTGCTCTGGGTTGTCTTTCTGAAAAGGTCATGTACCATCTCAATGCCCTTTTCCTCAAGGCACCGGTGAACTGTGTCATTTGTCTATATTCGTCTGTAACTTGGTTGGCCTCCCAAGTTGACTCACAGACGAACCAGTGTCATCTGGGGTCTTCATCCCCCTCATATAAAGGAATGTGAGCCGATCCGTGACCCATGTCTGAATCACTATCACTGCTCTCAAGAGGTGGCGGCGGTGGAGGTGTGGGTGTTGGTGAGGGTGGTGGGTTTATTGGTGTATTCGTCTCTGTGGAACTTTGGTCGACGGAAATTTCGTTCCTATCGGTTGTTGATTCTTCGTCGACTTGTAGTCGGTTGATGTCGACTTTTGTGGTCGATGGTCCACTACAACTATTTGTCCGTAGTGCTGAATGGTCTGTGTCTTCTAAAGCTGTATTTGGAAAGGGGGGTGCTCCTTCATGTGTCGGTAAGAGCAAGTGGATACTTCGGTTGGAGGGTGCCGCTTGAAAATTCACCCAATTCCCTTCCTCTGGTCGACGAATAATGAGATGTGATCCCATGTATGTTTCATCGTCTAGTCAGCTCCATATACTAAATTCACCAGCTCATAGTCGGAGGTCCTCTTCGACAATATTCTATATTCGAGTACGCATATTTAATGGAGAGAGGGTTGTTCCTTCGTTGGGAGCTCTTAACTAGAGAGCTTTTGGCTGCTCTATCCACAATTCTTCCTCTATAGGGGATGTCTCTTGTTCCATGCCTTCTTCATGTTGATCATGACCTGACTCTGGCGGATTCTCTTCCTGGTCGTTCTCCCTAGGACTTCTTCCTCTGTGCAGCTCTAAGGCTCTTTCTCGTCTTGCTTCCCTTCTCTGGTGTCTCTCTTCTCTCTCTATTTTCTTGAATATCTGCCATACCTTTGTATGATACTATTTTCTTGGGTTCCCTTTTATTCGACTTCTCATTACTGGTGGTTGGTATCTGGTTCTAGTCGACTAGAATCCACTATACTCTTATCTCGATATATGACTAGCTACCCCCCCATAGCCTACCTGACGCTTTTTAGAAAGCCCGGATAGTTCAGTCTATTTGCTTAGGAAGTATTCCCACTCCCTTTCTGCAATAAATTTTTCCCACTTCCTCTGCTTCTCCGCCCAGTTAGTGTTTGATGGCTATTTGTGCAGTGATGGACGAGGTTCGACAATATGTGCTACTCCCTTCTTAATGAGAAATTTGAACAGCAAGGTCGGTAAAGAGCACAGAAATTGCTCGATGGATTCGGTGTATAATTTCTCCCTGACGGTTTTGACCGAGGTTCTGTCTTCGACTGCTTGCTCTTCACAGAAGTCGTCGACGATTTTCTCAAACCACTCGGACAAGTTTGTTCTACCTTTGTGGATCAGTTTTTCCAGCAACTATTGTTCTTTAATCTTGTCCGGCTTTATCATCCAGGAATTTCTTCAAAATTTGGGGCACTGATTCGACAAACTTTTCATGTGTCTCTGTGAAAAATCTTACTTTTTCTTGTGCTATGGTTAATCTGTTCCTTTGCGCGTAATTATGCAAATAGTTTGCAACTTTACGTTCCCACCAATTCTTAATCTCCTGCTCTGGTATCATTTGTTTGCATACATTTCAGTCATGTACTACCGGAAACGGAACCAATGTTGTAATCTCACAGATCACATAAGGTTACCAATAATACACACTAAAACATATATATAAAATAGAGACAAGAGATAAGAACAAATAGGTGAAATAACAGATTATATTATATGAATGAGTCCATACAACTAAGAGAACTGAACTGAGTTCTCATCTAGCTCAATAGCCTAATATATATGATTACAGAACGGTTACAAAAAATAACTACCTGTTAGTTCGGTGAACCAACACGACCTTAGGTGACCGACTAATTTCTAGTTTAGTCGGTCGACCGACTTAGTTGTCTGATCGACTAAGTTGGTTGATCAACTAAGTCCGCTCATCGACTTAGTCGGTTGATCGAATAAGTCAGCTAGCGTTCAAGTCGACTAAGCGACTTGCTCCTTCTACATGAATTCATAAACAATAAAATGCACATGTAGATATATAATTGTGAAACACAATGTAAAAAAAATTCTATCAACACACATAACATGCATATACAAGCATAATTATAATAGGTATAAAATAAAACCGTTGCACACTCAAATACAAAGTGAATACTTATCTTTAACAAAGAATATCTAAGCTCATGATTGTGTAAGAGTGATTTTGCACCCAATCATAGGCACTCTATGTAGCATATACTACTAGAATATACTCCTTATGTTGAGTGGCCACCCTCAAGTTGGACTATGAGGGTAACAGGGAAAAGGAAACACCTACAAACTTCTCTCTCTCAACCCACAACCTAATATCCTTTCAATGTTTAGCCAAATTCTCAACCAGAGCTCTACAAGAATCTAAATTAGACATGGGACTCCTTCCAACTTCCCCACACAACACCAACAAGGAATTTCCCTTCATTGATCCATAATTCCCTCAGGAAATTCCACCTTTACAATTCTTACCAATGTGTGTAGTAAGACTCCAATATGCCGTATGTTATTGTATAACCTATTGTAACATTAATTCATGGATTCACAAGCATCTATGAGAAGCAAAACACACAAGGTAAAGATTCCCAGATTTCCCAACCTCTATCTCACCTACAACCGTCTCTTTTCCCTCCAATCTACAATTCTTGCTCATAATTTTGAATTTATGGTTAATGCACAGTTTGGTAATGGTAATGAACAACAAGAGAAAAAACTTTATGTAGTGTTAATTTGCATAATGGAATGAGTTGTTGACTCCAAAGGATATGGGAGGATGGTGAAAAGACAGCTGACATAACTTTTTGCCATAGAAGAAATGATTGCTGACAATTAACATGACTGTCATAGAAGTACATTCATCCCATGCTTCCATCACTACATGAGAAGAATTTCTCCACTAACCTCACACATGCATTCAATGAATACTCAAAATGAAGTAATTGGCTCATTTAAGGCACATGGTAGCAATTGGATGAGTTCTAAGGTTGACACTTGGCAATAGAGGATTTAATCTCCCATAGACCCCCTTTCCTCTTCCCATCTACTGAAATCTTAGCTCCTCTAGTGCTCTTTGCAAAACCATCTTACCCCATTTTATTGTTTTTCCAAAATAATATTTACATATCTTTTGAGTTAACATGACAAGTTAACCACATTCATATAGAAATATTTACATTATACATGCCTATCCATTCACTTGTCAGGCCTTGGCCTTGAGCTTCACACTAGGAATCCATAATACCATATTTACAACATTTACATAATTTTGATTTAATACATTCCAAGTCAAAACTAGGGGTATTACAATTAGATCCAACCAAATTGCAAATACACATGAATCAAAGACAATCAGTTCACATCTTTATGTAGCAATATAAGAATTTAATGGAAAAATATGCATCTCATTCCTTCCATACATGTATCTATACGCCTATATATTCTTTACAACTCTCTTTTTCCTCGTCATAGCATATGATTTTCCCCTCCTATTTTTATCCTTTCAGTATTTTGTTGCTCCTTCTAAGGCAATTGCTAATATTTACATTTTTTTGTAGTTGTTTCTATTATTAGTTAATTACTTTCTACTAAAAATTCCAATTACTATAATATTCAACTCCACAATCATACTCCATAAATATATACAAATGTTTACATGTTTTTTAATAGTTGTTCAATCCATCCTTATTTATTTATTGCTCTAATACTAAATTTGTAATTTCTATAATGTTTATTCTTATTTATTTAATGTTAAATTGTAATTGATTTTATATAAATATTGTCCCTCCCCTAATTACTTCTATCCTTCCACACCAAAGAGAAATATTCATATAACAATGCCCTTATGATGCGGTTTGTTATAACTAGCAATTGTGCCTGATGGTTAAAAAAGTACGTCGTAATAAGGGGGTGAGGCGGAAGTGATGGCAAGAAGTATAAGGAAGTGCAGAAAATGACAAAAGTGGAAAATGTATTAAATATGAAAGAAAGTGGTGTACGAGAAGATGTAAATGTATTTCTATTTGACATTGAAAATATTTTCTATTTATAGTAGTAAGTGCATTTTTATTTTGGAACTTGTGATGGAAAAAGGCAATAACAACAATGAACATTGGTAAACAAGTGTGTTGTAAATGTACCATACAAAAACTTGACTTACAAGAGAAAGAGGTTTTTGAAAAGATTTTTGAATCAAAATTGATTAATTTATGTGAAGCACTTTAATAATTTGTTTATGTCCTCATGTCCCAATACCTATAATCAATCATATGCTTAGCAACACATGTTTCCCAAATTCCTAAAACAAATACCAGAATTCCAAACCTATAAATACTTGAGACATCTCTTTGATTGAATAGGGTTATATTGAGTCAATTCTCGCTAGCTCATTCAATTAAGGTGTGAGTCTTGTGAACGGGGATACTTGGTTCACTTCCCCTTAGGAGCAAGCTAGTTGGGAGGAGACACCCAAAATACAATCAGTTGAGGGTTGGTGTAGCCCAGGCCGATTGTGATCATTGGGTGATTTTTATGGCTTAGATGCCCTTGGGTCCTGGTTTCTTATACCAAAGGCCACTCCCGTAAGTCAGATATATTCTTGCAAAAAAAATAAGAATAGGTTTATATTGAATTTTATTCATTTTAATTAAAGACTTGTTCTTCTAAGACCTCGTCTTGTTTCCCTTTGGCAAATAATATCCACTAAGGAAATGCCATTCAAAATGTGACTAGATACCCACCAAGATTTCCTTCAAAATGGTAGATTTATGAATAGAATGAAGATATTGGTTAGTTATTGTATTTCACTTTAATACCTTGACTATGTCCTATGGTCCAAATACATAAAATGAGAAAAAATGCTTATCAATGCATGTTTACATAAAGAAAAAAAACATGCTTAACTATGCAGGTTTCCTAAATTCCTCAAACAAACACCAAAATTCCTAACCTAGAAATACTCAATATTTCTTTGATTGAATAGGGTTATAATGAATTTTTATTCACCTTAATGGAATACCTACTCTTCTAAGAAGTGGTCTAGTTTTCCTTTGACAAAGTATATCCACTAAGGACATACCATTGTGAAATGTAAGTATATGTTCACCTAGGTTGCCTTCAAAATGACATATTGAATAGACTAAATATAAATAGACTTTCAATAGCAATTAAAACACATATTATTGATCCTTACGTTTTTTATTTGAAGGTAAATTCATGTGTATGTTTATAGTGTAGTTGAAAACAATAACGAGTTCAAAGGATCTATAAGAAGAAAAGACCATTTAGTAAATGGCATTGGATAAATATGATGCCCAAAGAATATGCCACAATGTCCATGGTGTTATCGGGTAATAAAGCATGCTAGATAACTCTATATATTTGTAGTGATTTATTCTGAAGATGAGAAGTCTGGTGTGAAATTTTAAGAGCTATATGTGCATGCAGTTACACATGTGAGAGAGAGAGAGAGAGAGAGAGAGAGAGAGAGAGAGAGAGAGATGTATGTTGTTTGCACTCTTTGGTTTATGCAATAATGAAATAGTTTATGTCCATGATTTCAACTCCCTATGGTTGTCACATGAAATAAATTCAAGTTGAATATTAGTGTATAAACATTCAAATAATATCTAAATTATAAGGTTATGGTTCATGATTAACATGATCCCATTATTATTACAAGGGAAACAAGGACACACTCTATGTTCTCCATGCTACTCATCTAATATTTTATATTATTAGTAACCTAAAATTAGTACCAGTGCATGTTCATGGCATTGTCACAAGTAAATTTATGGAAACAAATTCCATTTAGAAGTAAATTTGAGAAAATATTGAACATATTCTCTTGCAAACTCTTCGATCCCATTAAAAGCATTGTAGATATGTGGAGACTTTTCCGTAACAATATGAGCAAGGGAAATATGATTTTTAACAATAAAAGGGCTAGAAATTGCTCCACATTTATTTCTAAAATCATTGTAACACCTCGGTTTTGACCCCATTTGCATTAAAAATGTATATGATGTATATATTGTAATTAATCATGGTGTGGAGCTAAAGGAAAAATCCCCACCATCGATTTAACATTTTACGTTCCGACGATTAAAATTGTTGCCTGTGGTATATCATACTATCTGACACATTATAATTTTTGGCATCATGTAAATATGCATTTTAATTAAAATACCCACAACCAGCTATGTCTATGCAACATTAAAAGAAATGGGGGCATGATTTCCTAAGGATAAGGAGGGGGAAATACTTATTTGGGGCCAATGGGGAAAAGACAAATTTTAAAGGGAGAACCCATGAAACAATCAACTACCTTTCTTGTCTCATTCACCCAATCATTTAATTCTGCCAGAAATTGGTTGAAGTAGTTATTGCATGGGAATGGGAAGAGTATGGGCAGGAAATTCGAATTTGGGGAAAACCCATTTTTGGCCATACATCCACGTTCTTCATTTTTGCTCACGCATGGAAGCTTGGGAGCTGTTTTACCTCCAGGATTTTGCCTGTGGTATGTTCTCCTTCACGATTTGTGCTCTTGGGCATTTTCCTGATCAACATTCACCCACGTTGGGGCTCTCTCAAGCGGATGGGAATTTTTTTTGTGTATGAAATTCATTTTTGGTTGCTGTGTGTGTGTTTTTCCCTCACGTGGGCATTCATTTCTTCATTCTCCTGGGTTGTGGATTCATTTTTGTAATGATATGTGGTTGGGTTTCTTCCCCCAACGTTGTTGTTGCATTTTCCCCACTGATTGCCAAGCTAAAAGTCATTTTTGAATTGCCTAGCTATTGGGAGGAGAGACCACGTTCTCTTGGGTGTGGTTGAGTTTGTTTTTGGCCACGTTAGGGCCAAAACGTCCCTAGGAAATCGAATTTGTTGTTAGGGGTTGTTCTTACCCTCCTTGGCAATTAATTTTGTGACCGAACTATTTTCCTCAACCCAGAAATTGTGTATATTGTTGTGTATGCAATTGGTCCTTGGACTGTGTAGGAGTGGAAAGGAGTCTACTTGAAAAATCTAGTGTTTTGCATGAGCCTCATAGATAGAGCTAGAGGGATGGCTCTCTTCTCTACACCCCCCTGAATAGCACTGGAAGGGAATTCATGGCCTAGGGGACTGTGCGGCAGAGAAGGGAATGATTCCTTATGTTGGGGGTGTGTGGATGTCTTAGAAGTAAAGCTAGTTCTGGTGTAGGCATCCTTAGCTCTTCAGTGAGCCCACTAGCTTAGCAGACAGTCCTTCCATCTCATGGTAACCTTATAAACCCAACCATGTTGGCTTGACTGAGTTTTGACATATCTTTGGCTATGTGTGAGCCTGCTTAGTTTCCTTACTCCTTGTGGGAATCATGCCCATCTCAGGGGTGGCAGTGTTGCTGAGAGATTGATGAGCACACTGGCCTATGGTTGGTTGGAAGGTTGCAGCGACATAGCTGGTTGCGGGACGAGCTCCTTCATAAGATAAGTATTCTTGTCTATTTCATTTCTGCAATTGTATTGGTTGTTTAATGAAAATGATGAATATGCAAAATGCTTGAATGGAATTTAGTTTTCTTCCGTTGTATGTTAAATAATTATATATCTATGCATGTTATTACTTCAATGCATTTCTTTTTATGTTCATGGGGCTAGTTTCCCGGGTAGATAGTATTACGGTAGCGTCCTCTTCGTCGGTTGGAGGGTTGGGGACGTTACAATCATCCATAATGCTTGCTTCCATTTCTATTGTGCCTTTTGTAGACAATGTTAAGCCACAACTTGAACTGAAAACTGGGTTGGTCTCAAGTTCCCTTACTTATAAATACAAAAATCAATATCAAAACATTGTCCCAACAATTACTGATATAAATAATTATTAAAATATTACAATGTGCATATAAACAAATTATGAACCATTATATGAAACCATAGAAGTGTCAAAGGTTAAAATTTAACCAAATAGCACAATATTGTAGAGCATAGACATGGAAATGATCAACTTGAGAAATTAGCTTTTCTTTGGGGGTTCTCAAATAATAAATCATGAAAGTTTAGATATGGTTTAAAAAGAAAGCACTTTGGAAAATATCATGAAGAATCTTATGAATTAATAACCTTAAAAAGCACTTGCTAACACTAAACAGTATGGTTGGGTTGAATCTCATGCACAATTTAAATTTGTCTCGTTGATGCATAGAGTAAGACAAAGATAGGAGAAGGAAGTGCTTTGGAGCAGAGATGGGAATGGTGCATGCACTGGGTGTGTTGCGGGTGCTACCATGGCTAGGTTTCACAGAGCTTTCCTAGTCTACACTGTTTCTCCAATTCCTCAAGGGAACTTTCTTCTGCTCATGACTCTGTTTCCTTTCTCTGAGCTCCAGGGTTCTCTCTGATTTTTTTATCTGACCTTGTCCGTCTTGTTTTTCCTCTTGTTTCTTGGAAGGTCTCCCTTCACTGTTGTTTTGGGTATTTGGTTGTTTTTCGATTCTGTCAGGCTGTAGCTATGTTCTCTCTCATAGAGGGTTATGACTTGGAGTTCCTCCCCTTCCCAAGGGGACTAGTACCAACCAAGGAAAAAAGTGGGAAGAATATGATTTTTCTTTAGTCACCTATGTGCTGGTTTTTCTTTTCTTTTCTGGGTTATAGCATTATCAACCTACATGCATTTTTTACGACATATTGCCCTTGTTTTCCTGTCTTCCTCTGTCAGCAAGCGTAGGGTTGACTTCTGGGTTTGTTCTAGTATCCTCCAAGGAACTAGGATTTATTCCTTTTCTCCTCTGGTTTCTATAATGATCATTGCCCGTGCTCCCTGTCTTTTTCTTGCCTGCTTTTTCATCGGGGTTTGTCAGATTGGAGGGTTTTATGGTTTTTGCAAAAGTTCCTGGCTTGTCCTGTCTATCAGGGTTTTTTCCTTAGGTTTTCATCTGGGTGTGCTAGTAACAGAGTTTTCTCCGGGCGTCGTGTGTGTTTCCCGTTTGGGGGTTGACTCTTGTATCTCTCGGTTATTAGGGTACCAAAGGTCATTAGGGTTTTTCCCTTCTTCTTCCATCTCCATTAGGGGAGTTTAGGATTCTGTTGTCTTGTTTTATGGTTTTTGCAGAAGCTCTGGACTTGTCCTGTCTGTTGGGGTTTTGTCCTTCGGTGTCCATCTGGGCGTGTTGGTAATGGAGTTTTATCCGAGTGTCGTGTGTGGTTTTCCTGTTGAGGGTTGACTCTTGTATTTCCTGGTTATCAGGGTACCGATGGTTGTTAGGGTTTCTCCCTTCTCCAACAGGGGTATTCAGGTTTCCGTTGTCTTCTCTCCCAGCTAGTTCGGTTGACTTGTTGGGGGTTCTCTCCATGGATGACATCGGGGCATCTTCTAGCCATCGACGTAAGCAGAATGCCAAAGGTATTAAAACCCTTACAAGAAAATTCCTCTATGTCCTCGGCCACGACATTTTTATGGATCGTGTGACTTCCCTGTGCTCACGAGCCTTGGTGGGAAGGTTGGAATACTGCCATCTGGGTAAGAAAGCCTGGGTGGACTGGGCAACGAAACACTAGAAACCACTGCTAACCTACATCCCGACTATCAACTTGCTCTCTAATGGATGGATAGTCTTCATATTTCTAGAAGTTGATCATGCAACGGTCATTCTCGACACGATTTGGCGAATTGGCCATGGGTCTTTGGTTCTGGGGCGATGGCATACCCATTTCGACTCTCTCAGGGAAAGGGTGACAAAGTGTCACCTCTGGGTACTTCTGCCTTCACTTCCCTTTCCTCTATGGATCAAAAGTATTTTTGAAGGCATAGCTAATACTGTGGGCAAATTTGTTGCGGTTGACAATGATTTCCATCTCTCCTTTGATAAAAGAATGGCTCTGGTGCTTGTAGAGATGGATGTCTCACATGGTCTACGTGCTGAGGTAGAGATACCCTGCAAGTAAGGACTTCTAGTCCAAAGACTTGACTACCTACATGTACCGTTCAGATGCAGTCGGTGCCACGAAATGGGACACCTTCGTAGAACGTGTCCACTCCTCCTGAATTATTAGTCATGTACCAGCCATGAGGGTTCTCCAGTCTCATGCTTTCCATCTTCATCCTTTGCGTCGACGCATCAAAAAAATGGTATTTATTCTCATTCGCTCTCTCTTTTTGAAGATATTCTGGGTTCTATGCTTGAGGCCATCAATGAATTGGATACAGCTCATATCCTTACTTCTCCTCTTGACTGTGCTGCCATTGAGACCCCTCCTTTGGTTTCTTCTATTATTCCTACTTCCCCCATTCTTGATTGCTCTCAGGCTTCTTTGCCTTGTGCTCCCCCCCCATTACGAGCCTAATCCCCTCTCCCCTAGTACCTTCTCTGACTTCCTTTGAGTATTTTCTGCCTCTCCTTCCACTTGTTTCCCCTCCTCTTCTCCCCTTGCCTCATAGCCCTGTAACTTCTCCCTCCTTTTTAGATCCCTCGTTACAAAAATCCTTGTTGATCTTCTCAGCAAAAACCCCCTCCTCCCCCTCTACCCTCCACTTGAACTCTATACGTGTAACATCCCTGACCCTCCGACTGGTGAAGAGGACGCTACCAAACCATCAAACAACCGGGCAACTAGCCCCATGAACATGAACATAAATAAAATGCTGAAATAAAATTCTTAAAACCTAAAACATGATAAGATGCATAATCATTCACATACACCGTGGAATCAAACATACATTCAAGCATTCAACATGTTCATCATAGTTCATTAGCCATTAAATATAATTGCATAGATGAAATAGACAAAGATACTTATCTCATAAAGAGCTTATCCCTCAACCAGCTATGTCGCTGCAACGTTCCACCCAACCATAGGCCAGCGAGCTCATCAATCTCTCAGCAACACTGCCACCCCCGAGCTGGGCATGATTCCCCAAGGAATAAGGGACTAAGCAGGCTTACACATAGCCAAGGTACACAAATCAGCCAAGCCCAGACAGTAGGGTTTATCAAGCTATCAAGGAGCTGGGAGAAGTTGAATGCTAAGCTGGTGAGCTCATGGAAGAGCTAAGGATGCCTACAACAGAGCTAGCCTGACCTCTAAGACACCCACATACACTCGAAACCAGGAATCAGTCCCTTCTCTGCTTCACAGTCCCTCAGGCCCTAACTTCCCTTACCAGTGCTCTTCTGGGGTTGTGGAGAAGAAATCCAGCCATCTAACTCTGTCTGTGTGGCTCCCCAAACCCAGGTTTCTCAAGCATACCCAACCTTCAATCCCACTCCACACAGTCCAAGGACCAACCACTGCATGCATGCAGCAAAACAAACAGTTCACAGCTCTATGAAGAAGGTAAAGACAACAGGGTGACAATCCCAAACGAAAAAGTGAACACTACTCAAGTCAGACAAGACGATTCAGAGTTGTTCTTGGCCCTAGCATGGACAAAACAACTCAGCGGCACCCAAAAGAGGATTGCATTCACAACAAGGAACAATGTGGGGGAAAACCATAACAAGCCACAGTTTCAGGGAAAGAACAGCAACCAATCTCACAGCTAAGCCACAGAAACATCACACAGCTCGAAAACGGGAGAGAAGTTCGATTCTCAATCATGGACAAGGGAAAAACAGGTACACAGACCACAAATCCATGAGAGTAACACACATACACACATCCCCTAGCGTGAATGGCTTACACAGTCCGATAATGGGAAAAGGGAAAATGATCCCATGTGTGAACAGGAGGAAGAACAGATCCACAGACCAGCACCGGCGAGAGAAGGGAGAAGGAACCCTCAATCAATGGATTGTAATCTATTTTATCCTCGCTCTGCCTGAGGAAAACGAACAGCCCACAATCCAAGAGAGTGGACAGATCGGTCAGCATCCCAAACAATGCATGAGGAGACCACTCCCAGCCCATGCATGACTGAACCAGCTGGTGGAGGTGCGTGGGGGAAAGCCTGCCACCCACCCCTACTCAGCATTAACTGCCTCAACTAAACAGGGGTTTAAGGTTTGACACATGGATTTTCCCCAATGGCTCCCATGGGTTAGACAATTCCCCCCCTTAACCTTAGGAAATCATGCCCTTTTCATTTAACGTTGCACCGTCGTAGCTGTCTGTAGGTTTATTTTAATTAATCTGCATATTTACATGATGCAAAACTATTGTGTGTAGGATAGCACGATATAGCATCGACAACAATCCCGATTGTCGAAACATAACACAACCAAATTGATGGTGGGGCTTTTTCCTTTAGCTACACACCACTATTAATTACAACATATACATAATGAATCTTTTAATGCAACCGGGGTAAGAACCGGGGATATTACAATCCCCTCCCCCTTGGAATAACACCGTCCTCGGTGTTCCAATACATAGGAATGCATATACCATTTGCACATCAAAATTTCAAAATTTTGTAGATCTGTCCCACGTTCAATTATTTACTTGAACTTTCAGGACCAAGCCCCTCGGCTTCCACGAGCTTCTCTTGTTGGTTCTCAGGTTTCGGCTCGTCCCCAAGTCTAGGAACTTTTTTGTATCTTGAGCATCTCTCCAAGATTTTCTTGGGTCTTGGCATTTGTTTGAAGAATACTTCCAGCCAAGTCTGACAACCCTTGGTCTGCTGCCATGATCAATGTGCATTATTGGATTTCACTTTTCTCACCAGTGAAATGCACCATTGAAATTATTTTAGACCAAGCATAATATAGGCATTAAAATTAGTCAATTAATTGCCCAATTAGCATGACAGTCCAAGTCTCATCAAGGAGACTTTCATATTTTTCATGCCTTCCCAACAGGCACATGAGCTCATTCAT
>LPNX010142764.1:308835-325042 GCA_001517045.1 Pseudotsuga menziesii
AGTCCTCACTTGCAGCAATACCTATATTCAAACATTGAATAAATTCACATGTTTAGTTTATTCTCATCAGTTTTTATCTCTTAAACAAGAGCTTAAAATTAAATTAAAATTAATAAGTTTTTTAAACCTAGCAAACCCTAGATTTCCTAAGCCGACATTAGACGTTTTTCTTCTACCATGTTCTAGTATTTATCATTGGTTCTCGCTCTCTCCACATTCGACATTGTCCTGATGATGAATCCTGATATGGATCCGAAACGTTGACTTGGTCATTTCAATACTGTGGTTTATTCGACAACAACATCATACACACATGCATATTCATAAGCATGAATTGCAAAATAACCCAATACTTATCTGTATTGTGCGTTTCCTCGTTGTTCCGCATGATCCTGCTTCGCTTTGCAAGCCTTGGGATCGCCTATGGACTTGGATATTAGGTCAGCATGCAGGTTGCTTCACAACATCCTTTTATATATATATCAAGCACAGTCAAGCCAACCTACAATTGGGTTTATTAGACTGTCCATCCAAGCCAATATACAATTGGTTTTATTAGGCTACAGGTAGTCAATCCAACACTGTAACATTTCCACAATTTCCACAACATCAAATAATTACACAGACTGTCAACAAATCACCTACACTTATATCAACAATACACTTATATCAACAATGCACTTATATCAACAATGCACTTATATCAACAACCAATCATCGAAGCCAACACAGTTGGGTTTATCAGGCCATCAACAATAACACATGCACTTATATCAACAATAAACGACCATTTCCAGGTCCAGGATATACTATGGATCCCCAGAAATATAATAGCCCAACATCTCCTTCCAATACATCTTCATGTCGACTGGGAAGGAAACTTTATCATTACCATTTCCAGGTTTCATTTCCAGCAGTGGGCTTTAATTCCACTACCCCATACAACACAAGAAACCACCCCCTTCTATGCTCTTCAGTCCCTCGAGAATGTCTCCTTCTCTATGCTCTTCAGTAGGAGGTAGGATGAGCCCAAGCCATTGTCCATTTAGTGTGCAACACCAGACTACATCTGTTTAGCCTGACAACACACGCAATATAAGCAACTCATCAGTGTTATTGTTCTATAACTGGAATCACATTTCATATCATTCATTATCAAGTATTGAGACACTAGGAGTGCGTCCACTTCCTAGAGTGTAATCAATATTGAAAACCCTTCCATGACTCGACATCGGGAAAGTGTGCACCCCTTTTCGATGTGTACCGTGTAGGCCCTATTCATGCTCAAGCAATCTTCCATAATGGAAATAAAATCAAAACATGCTCTACATATTGAATTTAACAATTTGACATGCATATTCTTATCTAGGGTCAGAGAACACTTATCCATTTCCCAAGGCAGTATTCCTTTGTTAAGGAGGAATGGGGGTTCCCTTCTCTGAGTTGACAGTCCCTTGGTTTTCCATCCCAACTCCTTTTTACATTTCATATTCACACATGTCTTACCGACAAAATCCATACCATCTCACTCATGTTTCTTACCAAACATGTAGTGCAGATGAGACATTTCCAAAATGTCCAATGGAGTTTCACCCGAAACCCATTTCCAAGATAAGGGAAAACCTTCCCATGAAGTTTGGCTCCTGCAGGCCATCACACATGATCTTCCTGCAGTGTGTACCCCTGGCACATTCATCAAATAGCCAAACAGTCAATCATTATCTGATAATACAATCCAAATTTGATTGTTCCATAACCAAGCAACGACATTAGTAATTAAATTCAATGAGAATTTGCAACTCTGTTTACTACAGAAATTGATTTGCTTGGCAATGAGGTGATCCTCAATTGTGGGTCTCTTGTAAGCAGCACCATCATGTCCATTATGATTTTATGCTTACTAGCATAACATGAACACCCACTTATAATGCGTCCTCCTGACACAATTAAACTATTTTCATAGCCATGAGACTCTTCTCATCATTAGAGGAATTTTGGGGTCTAAAATGGGCCTCCTAAGGAAAATAATAAAATAATAGTTAAAATAATAAAATAATATTAATTAAGTTTGGAGGAAGAAAGAAAAAAACTACTTTTTGTGTTCGTATTTTCAACATATCTGATTGTGTTTTAACTCAAATTTTGATCGGGAGAGCTCGTTGGACGCGGAATTTGATTCTGCATCCAACAAGTACCCACACTGCATACTTTTGACGGACCCCGCTACCCCAAAAACAAGAAATACCTGAAAAAATGTGATGATGATGTCATCATCACATTTTTTCAGGTATTTCTTGTTTTTGGGGTAGCGGAGTCCGTCAAAAGTATACAGTCTGGGTACTCATTGGATGCAAAATCAAATTCCGCGTCCAACGAGCTCTCCCGATCGAAATTTGAGTAAAAACACAATGAGATATGTCGAAAATACGAACAAAAAAAGTAGTTTTTTTTAATAACAAATATTTCAATTCAACCATTATGGTTGACTTATTTTATTGAAATTCTATTGGTTCTTGAATTCCAACTCACAAAAACTTATTGTGGCACGTTTTCTTATAAGGCCCATTTTAGACCCCAAATTTCCTCTAATGAAGGTTTGGCTCTTTCACATGGTAGATTTCGGTCTTTGTCATGGTCTTACCCACTTTGCCATGCCCCAAACAATCTACCTGAAACCTAAACTTCAATCAGCCAAACACTTGGTAATTCTTGATGCATATAACTTTTTCCATTGCTGCAACAATCACTGAAGCATTTTCAGAATTATAAAATTTAAATGCTTCCAGCTGTTAGCATATCAATACTACTACGCAATCATTGTCATACTAAAACTGCAAGATATAGTCACATCATTTATGCAATTTAATGAATTGTTTAGATACTCCTTACTTCACAAGCATATCATTTTACCACCTTGCCCTTCCATAGAGCATTTTCGGCAGCCAATTGATCATGACTACCCTCTTCATGCACTTACTATCTTGCATTCACATCAGCTCTTGAAATGGTTCCATAATTGTCATCAATTCATCATTTCAGCCATTAGTTATTCAGAATGACACATGCACTATCTCTATGCATTCATGCATTGCATCACAACATTTACACCCATACTTATGTATGCATATCTACAAAATTTACTCATACTTTTCATATGCATCCATTCAATGCGTAACTACAAGATTTATAAAATCTTTTAATGCATACCCACTCAATGCTACCTTGCATTGATTCAGGAATACTATGCATTCAATCATACCATGCATGGCCCAACCATGACTACTTCATATAGGATGCATGACTATAATCAAGAACATCAGTGATTACTTTCCTTGGGCTACTAAGCTCATAACAACATAATACAGGCATGACACATTTCTCTATGAATGCAGTATAAAATTCAAATACCTACATGGTATGAGACCTCTTGATTTTACCACTCCATGCAATTGTCATAATTAAACTCTTATCTTCATGGGTCCTACTTACACCCTTGACATTACCAGTTTGGTTGGTCCTTTGCAAGAGATTGCAGAATTTGCTCACCAACTTTTGATTCTGGACTTGTTGCCTTATCCCTTCCTTCGTAGGGTTGCTGGTCACATTCATCAGCATCAGCAACATATTCAGCCATGTCCAGGTTGTCGTTGTTTTTCCCACTAATGCCAACACCAATGCAATAATTACCATTAGTGGTTCATATAAATGTATAATTCTCACTACTCTTACCAACATGTAATATCCTATGCATGCAAGGAATATCCTCATACATTTCATGTATGAAACTTATAAATGTAATTATAATTAGCAAGACAGGGTTTAAGGAATTTTCCCTTTTTAAATCCCTCATCTTTGCATGGAACTCCTCTTCCACACAACAGTTGGTTTGTCCATATTGACAGCCACTAGTAGTTTGCAGCACTGCATTCAAACTCTGAGGATTCCCCCTTGTTTCCTGCTGGATAAACTTTCCAACGTCTATCCACATGCTTCATTCTGACCTCAGGTGTGAAAACCACACCACTTCTGACATTATGACTTTCACCAATTTTAGGCAAAACATACAACTGTATTTTGGGTCTGAAATGCTAACTTTAGCCTTCTAGAATTTCTTCTCTCTTTCAGCCCTGAAATCCTGCTGAGAATTTCACTGAATTCGTTGAAATTGCTAAAAAATCCACTTTGAAAAACTCAAAATTCCTGTTCCCCCAGTCAGATCTCTTTCCAACTAAGTTTCCAACGTTTCAGCGGCCAAAAGCTCTAATTTTCTCTGCGCTCATCGACGGCCTGTTCATCTATTTCCTTCCAGCATTTCGGCTTCTAGAACCACTAATTTTCTCCGCTGTGTCAAGTCCGTAATCATCTAACCTTCCGAACTTAATCGGCGATTAGAACCATTAAATCTAACCGCATCGGTGGTCGGGACGACATCTCGCTGAGCCATCGGACAGTTAGTCCCATAGACGTCCGCAATGGCGGTTCCATGGGCCTTAACTTTTTCGATCGGCGTTCTCATTAACTGTAATATTATGATCTTTATCGGCAATGCCAGTATGTCAGCAATCGGATCCTCTACCCGTCGGGAGGCTAGTTCTCTAAGCCTCTGCAACGGCGGGCAGCAAACTAACTGGAGTTTCCGCGGCCATAACTCTGTCACTGGTCAAAACCACTAATTTTCTCCGTGGCATCGGGGATCCAAATCACTAACATTCCCGTTGTTGCGGTAACCAAACAGCAACTTGCCTCCGATATGTCGGTGATTGGCTATGCTATTTCATCAGACGGTTAGTCTCTTAGGTGGCTGCAACGGCGGTTCTCCATCTGCTAACTTTTCTCGATCGATGGTCTGATCAACTAAAAATTTCCAATCGACGGTTGGAACAACTATCCATCGGAAGGGTAGTCTACTAAACAGCCGCAACAACAGATGCTCGATCAACTATCTTCCACCGATCGGCGCTCTAATCATCTATCATTCACCGATCGCTGATGGCTTCGATAATTTTTCTTCTTTGCATCGGCTCTTCCTTCAACTAAGTTTCGTCAATCTACTTCACTAGACCTCAGCAGCTTAATCTTCTATCCGTTGGCAATCTCATCCTCTAGTCATTGGTGATCCCAACAACTAAACTTTTTCGATCGCCGATGATCTCATGCCTTAGAAAAAAGTTTGGAAATTTTTCCACTGCATCGGTTGTTGGAGCGACTAGAAACTACTGCATCGGACGGTTAGTCTCATAGACATTTACAATGGTGGGTAGCGTTCTTACTGCGGTGTCCGCGATTCACAAACCTGTCAGTGGATCGGAGCAATTATCCACTATGTTTCGGTGATCCAAAACTGAACGGGTCCGCTATATCGGCGACCCAAACCACTAAACCTTTTGACATTGCGGTGATCAAACAGTAAATTTTCCTCTGATGTGTCAGTGATCGGAGCGTTACCTACCACGACATTGGCGGTCGGAGCAACTAACCACTCACTCATCGGACGGTTAGTTCCATAGTCACCCCCAACAACGACAATCCAATCAATTGTGGGTTCTGCGGCCACGCACCCCATCGGCGGTTAAAACCTCTAACCGTCGGGAGGATAGTTCACATGACAGCCGCAATGACGGATGCCTAAACAACTAAATCCTTCCGATGATGTTAATTGGTGGTCCGATCTCCTATCATTTTTCGATGGTTTCTTCACTTAGGCAAATTTTTGCAAATTTTCCTTCTTTGTCTTCTGCCACGTCGGCTATCGGAGCAACTATCTGTCGGGTGGATAGTCCATTAAATAGCCGCAACGGCAGACGCATCATCAGCTAATTCATACCGATGTTCATCGGCGATCAATACCACTAACTTCCGTCGATCACCAATGATTTTCTCGCCTTAGAAAATTTTTAAAAATTTCACTCTGTCGTCGTTGTCGACGGTTCAACCAATTATCATCTTGTTTTTTCCACTGACGTTTCGGTGCCTCAAACAACTAATTTTTGGTGATCTTTCACCTTTTTCCCGCCGCCGTATCGACGCCTTCGTCATCTATTCATCAGCGATGCGATCAACTAACTTTCGTTGATCTCCGATGGTCTGACTTAGAAAAGAAAATTCAAAATTTTTATTTATTTATTTATTTTTAATCTTTTCTCCACATCGGTTCTTACGTCTTCTATCCTCCGTCGACGTATCGGCTCTCCCTTCCTCTAACATTCGTCGATTGTCGACGTTCGATATCGGAGGACCTTCAGACTAATCGAGTCGGCGTTTCGGCGGTTTTCGGCTGATCTTCGTCGAAAATGCGACTCCCCCATCCTCTAACATTCATCGACGAGCACATAGAGGAATTTCGCAATTTTCTTCCAACTGGCTTCCATCAGGTGAGCTTTAGACTAGCTCTTCCACTACATCGAAATAACTTCTCACTAAGTTTTCCGATGAGCTAACAAATTTGGCACTTAGAAAACTTTTGTGAATTTTTTTGTCACAATTTTCTGATCTCTGCTGGGCAAAAGGCAACCTGCCTCTGCTATCTGATCTTTCATGGCCCATTCAAGCCCATGCTGCAAATTTAGCTCTGATACCATAATATAACGTCCCCAACGCTCCGACTGACGAAGAGGACGCTACCAAACCATAAAACAACTGGGAAACTAGCCCCATGAACATGAACATGAACATACATAAAATGATGAAATAAAATTCTTAAAACCTAAAACATGCTAAGATGCATAATCATTCACACACACCACGGAAGCAAACATACATTCAAGCATTCAACATGTTCATCATAGTTCATTAGCCATCAAATATAATTGTAGAGATGAAATAGACAAATATACTTAAAGAGCTTGTCCCACAACTAGCTACGTCACTGCAACGTTCCACCCAACTATAGGCCAGTGTGCTCATCAACCTCTCAGCAACACTGCCACCCCCGAGCTGGGCATGATTCCCCAAGGAATAAGAGACTAAGCAGGATTACACATAGCCAAGGTACACAAATCAGCCAAGCCCACATAGTAGGGTTTATCAGGCTATCAAGGAGCTGGGAGAAGCTAAATGCTAAGTTGGTGAGCTCATGGAAGAACTAAGGACACCTACACTAGAGCTAGCCTGACCTCTAAGACACCCACACACACCCGACACCAGGAATCGGTCTCTTCTCTGCTTCGCAATCCCTTAGGCCCTGACTTCCCTTGCCAGTGCTCTTTCGAGGTTTTGGAGAAGAAAGCCAGCCATCTAACTCCATCTATGTGGCTCCCCAAACCCAGTTTTCTCAAGCATACCCAGCCTTCAATCCCACTCCACACAGTCTGAGGACCAACCACTACATGCATGCAGCAAAACAAACAGTTCACAGCTCTATGAAGAAGGTGAAGACAACAAGGTGACAATCCCAAACGAAAAGGTGAACACCACTCAGGTCAGACAAGACGATTCAGAGTTGTTCTTGGCCCTAGCATGGCCAAAACAACTCAGCGACACCCAAAAGAGGATTGCATTCAAAGCAACGAACAATGTGGGGGAAAACCACAACAAGCCACAGTTTTAGGGGAAGAACAGCAACCGATCTCACAGTTAAGCCACGAAAACATCACACAGCCCGAAAACGAGAGAGAAGTTCGATTCTCAATCCTGGACAAGGGAAAAATAGGTACGCAGACCACAAATCCGTGAGAGTAACACACATACACACAGCCCCTAGCATGAATGGATTACATAGTCCGATAATGGGAAAAGGGAAAACGATCCCCTGCGTGAACGGGAGGAAGAACAGATTCATAGACCAGCACCGGTGAGAGAAGGGAGAAGGAACCCCCAATCAATGGATTGTAATCTATTTTATCCCCGCTCTGCCTGAGGAAAATGAATAGCCCACGATCCAAGAGAGTGGACAAATCGGTCAGCATCCCAAACGACACATGAGGAGACCACTCCCAACCTGTGCGTGACTAAACTAGCTGGTGGAGGCGTGTGGGGGCAAGCCTGCCACCCACCCCTACTCAGCATTAACTACCTCAACTAAACAGGGGTTTAATGTTTGACACATGGATTTTCCCCAATGGCTCCCACGGGTTAGACAATCCCCCCCTTAACCTTAGGAAATCATGCCCTTTTAATTTAACATTGCACTGTCGTAGCTGGCTATAGGTTTATTTTAATTAATGTGCATATTTACATGATGCAAAACTATTGTGTGTCGGATAGCATGATATACCATCAACAACGATCCCGATTTCCGAAACATAACACAACCAAATCGATGGTGGGGCTTTTGCCTTTAGCTCCACACCACGATTAATTACAACATATACATCATGAATCTTTTAATGCAACCGGGGTCAGAACCAGGGATATTGCAATACGTTTTGAAAATGTGATGGTCAGAAAAAAGAAAGAAAAAAGGACAAGCTGGAACCTTTAGGGGTCCTTTCTTCGGCCTCACCTCCTTATACCCATCTCTCTGTACGCATAAAAAATGCTGCTAGAGGGAACCCTCACCGGGGACTTAGAGCTCCGTCTCCCCTCCCACCTGTTCCCTAATGAAAATCTTGTCCCTTAACATAAGAGGTATGGGAGGCAAGACCAAACAATGTAGCCTTCAGTCCCTATTTCACTCGATTGCACCTGACATGATTCTCCTTCAGGAGACTATGTGTAACTCGTATCCTGCTCTCCTTGCTTTTTCAAAAATTTTGCCTAATTGGGAATTTTGTGCCATCAGTGCCTCTGGCCTATCGGGGGATTTACTTACTGCCTGGAACCCTCACCTGGTTAGATGCTGTGCCTTTGAGACTGTTCCCGATATCCTTATGAAGGCTAACTTTCGTGGTATGTCTATCCCAGTAGCCATCCTCAATTGCTATGGGCCCTACCGGAATAAGGACCTTTTCTGGGAAAAGGCTCATAGAGGGGGTCTCCTCACTACTCCTAATCTAATATTGGGAGGGGACCTTAACTTAACTCTGAATGCCTCAAAGACCTGGGATAAAAGGGATGTCCTCGACCCACTTGCTTCTCATTTCAAACTCCTCTTCGATTATGTCGACCTTGTGGATGTTGCTCCTTCCAATGCTGGACCCACTTGGAGAAATGGGAGGGCTGTGGAATATGGGATGAGTAAAAGACTCGATCGTTTCTTACTTTCTTCTTCTCTGATCCCTATGCTCAAGGTTCACCGTGTATGGGCTCATCCTGCTGACATCTCTGATCATTTTTTGATTTGACTTGAATGGAATAAATCAGTGGGATCTTGTAACTTTCCTTTTAAATTCAATAGATCCTGGCTTTCAGATCCGGATTTTAACCTCTGGGTTACCAAGAGATGGCCTGATATGCTACCCTCGTCTTCTGACATTGACTTGGACCTTCTCTCCCATAAGCTCTAATTTCTTAAGAAGGAGGTCAAAACTTGGACCAAAGAAAAAGGAACCATTTTGGAGTCTGATTCACTTAGGCTTGATGAGGAAATTGGTGCCCTTCTCTCTAGTTCTTCCTCGGGCATCCTTTCCCTTGAGGACCAGTCGACTCTGACCCAACTTCGTTCTAAAAAAAAGAAGCTGTTGGACCATTACCTACTCACCCGGCAACTTAAGAGTAGAGCTAAGTGGGCTTTGTATGGTGACTCAAATACCAAGTTCTTTCATGCTCTGGCCTCGAGTCGAAGAAATCATAATGTGATTTGGTCTTTAGAGGATGAAGATGGCCACTTTGTTGAGGATGAGGGAGCTCTTAAGGAGCTGGGCCAAAGACATTTTTCTCATATTTTCTGTGATGATAAACAAACATGTTTGCTTGCCCAGCTCAAAGTGGTCATGTTGTTCCCCCCTATGATCCCTTTTGAGGAGGCCCGTGGTCTCATTGATTCTATCTCTTTATCTGAGATTGAGAGTGCTTTGAGATCTTTCAAAAAAGATAGGAGCCCTAGTCCTGATGGTTGGCCTGTTGAATTCTTTATTCACTTTTTTGACCTGCTGGGTAAGGATTTACTTCTGCTGTTGAATGTGCAAGGAAATCTGGTAGTATTACTCCCTCTATAAATTCCACTTTCCTTGCCTTGATTCCTAAAAAGGATAAGCTCGTTACCTTTGCTGACTTTAGACCAATTTCTCTATGTAATTTGGTTTACAAGCTAATCTCCAAGATTATAGCCGTAAGATTAAATCCTTTTTTGGACTCACAGATCTCCAGAGAGCAATATGGTTTTCTCAAAAACCGTCAAATTGTCGAGCCCATAGGCATTACACAAGAGACTCTCCATTCTGTAAAAACAAAAAACACTTGTGCTCTCATTCTCAAGTTGGACTTGGTGAAATCCTTTGACAGAGTTAATTGGTTTTATATTAGACTCATTCTGATCCAAATTGGGGTGCCTCTCCTGGGAGTCAATTGGATAATGGGCTGTCTTACTTCAGCAAATTTTGTTGTGCTTGTTAATGGTACCCCATCCAAGTTCTTCAGTGCCTCTAGAGGAATCAGACAAGGCTGTCCTTTATCCCCCCTGCTTTTCATTCTTGTAATTGAAGGGCTCAGTCTCTTGATTACTGATGCTAGGGAGAATGGTCTCATCAGGGGTATAAAAAATATCTTCTGCACTGGCCCTGACTCACCTCCTCTTTGTGGATGATGTTATTCTGCTTGGAACTGGCACCTTGCTTGAATGGATGGCATTTGAAGTTATATTAAGTACCTTCTGCAAAGCTTCTGGGATGAGTATCAGCATGGATAAATCAGGCTTCCTCTACAATAATATTGATAATGATACTCTTCTTGATATATCCAGGGTTATGCCTTACAAAATGGATCCAATATCCATTGGTTTTAAGTATCTCGGTTATTTTCTTAAACCTTTGGGGTACAGGATCAGTGATTGGAATTGGTTGATTCAGAAATATGAAAATAGAATTTTTCATTGGGCCCATAAGTATCTCTCTCTTGGTGGTCTTTTGGTCCTTGTCCAAGTTGTATTGTCCAGTCTCCTGGTCTACTGACTGGGCCTTGCTCCTATTCCTATCTCTGTCTTTAAAAAGCCTTAGAAGTTTAACCTTTGCTTTTTTATGGGGCTCTACCGGGAACAAACGGAGGTATCATCTAACGAATTGGATGCACCTTTCCTGGCCCAAAGAAAAAGGTGGTTGGGGTATAAAAAATCTCCATTGGTTCAGTATTGCTTTGAGAGTCAAGAATTTCTGGATGGTTCTTCAAAACTTTGGTCTTTGGCATCGGGTTTTAATTTGCAAGTACCTGAAGAATCAATCCGTGGTGGCATGGCTCAGAGGTAAAAATTTTACTGTTCGTGGTGCTTCTGTGATCTGGAAAGGGTTCATGCACACACTTTCATGGTACGGAAAGTGCTTAGCTTGGCATGTGGGTAATGGGAAAGACATCCTCATGGGTATTGGTCCGATTATTGGAACTCACTCACCGTCATGGTTGCCTTCTGGTCTCAGAGAATACCTTGAAGATCTGGGTATCTCTACTCTATCTCATGCACACAATATTCTCCTGGGCCAACACCACTATTGGTACACAACTGAGGACTTATGTATTGTTGGGGTGTGGAAAATTGCTTGGGATAATTTTATGAGAGGTATGGAATTCGAGAGGATCAGGCTCAGCTCTCAGCCTGACTCCTTGGTATGGGATTTTAACAAATCTAATGGATCTGTTTCTGCTGAGTTGGTTTATGACTTAATTGTACATTCTTCTTCTCCCCCAACTGGAAGCAAATTACATTCCCTTATTTGGTCTGGCATTCTCCCTAAAAAAATATGTTGTTTTGTCTGGCTGGCTTTGGCAAACAAAATACTTACATGGGACAATCTCCAGAAGAGAGGCTGAATCGGGCCCGAGTTATGTGCTCTCTGTGGTTTGGGTGAAGACAGTGTTTAGCATATTTTTCATCTTGCTCTGTTTGGAAGAATGTTATTGTACATCTAAGTGATCAATATCACTTTCTGCCTCCTGACCTCAGCGATAATCTCAGTACATTTTTGGGTAACTGGATTGCTAGATTCTCCAGACATTCGGTCTGCTGCTATCTTCCTTTTTTTGCTATTTGGGCTATCTGGAAAGCAAGGAATCTGGTTGTATTTGAAGGAAAAAATCCATCTATTCTAAGCTTGCTGTATTAGATTGCATATTATTCCTAGATGTATCATCCTTCCTGTTTAAAGGTTAAAAAGCCTAGAGCCGTTGGATCAGGCCCTGCTCTTGTCTTCCCCTACGGTTTTTTTGATGGGGCGGCTGCTAGTAACATTGGAGGAGTTGGTTTCTTCTTATTCCTGAATGAGTCTCATTCATTTGTGTTTGCTTTGGGGGCGGGTACTTGTACTAATACCAAAGCTGAACTGATAGCGCTTTGGGCTCTACTGCTTGTCACTAAGATGATGGGGATTCCTTTACTGAACATTTTTGGGGACTCTGCTATCATCATCAATTGGGCAAAGGGTAATACTGCCCTGAATCTGCCTGATCTCAGTCATTGGTGTATGGATACAAGAAGCCTCAACTCTTGCTTCCATTACTTATCTTTTAGTCATGCATACCGTGAACACAACCAGCTCGCAGACAGACTATGAAAATCTGCCCTGTCTTTGGCTCCAGGATGTGGTAAATACTCTGAATTTCTTGATGGCCTCTTGGCCTCTCATGACACTTTTCAGCTCTTTTGAGCTCGGTGCAGGAGCTTGTTCTCCTTTATTTTTTGATGCACCTCTTGATGATTATGGAGCGGGCACTTTTGATAGCAGCTCTGTGCTCTTATGTTCACAGTATGTTATGGATAATTGGGACAGACTTCTCTTCTTTCTCTGACTGGACTTTATTCTCGGTTGCAGCGTATGTTGTTATCCCCCCATGGCAGCTCTTGTGATGTGGGACTCGTACTAGGCATTTAGCAGAAATGACTCTCTCTACGACCTTGCTTGAGTGTAACCCTATGACAGGGATGGCACATCAGATGCCCTTTAATTCTATATACTGAATAACAAAGACAGATTTTTTATCTCTGAGAAAAGAAAAAAAAAGAAAAAAATTGTCTCGAAACCATTAACATTCAAGAGTATGGTTGAGTTGAATCTCATGCACAATTTAAATTTGTCTCGAAACCATTAAAGTGTAGGGTGATCAAATATGTTCAACAAGGAAGCGTTTCAAGGTACACAATTCTAGATGCTCACAATGGGATAGGCTATATACACATGGACAATCTTGATGCATGAAGACGGGTTGTTATGTAATTAAGGAAGTTCACACTCAAATTGGCTAGAAACAAATTATGCTAATACTATTGTGAGAAAATAAGGCATGAAGTAAAGTATTTCCAACTAATTTCTTTTGACAAACAATTTGAAAGAAAGTGTGTTTTTAAGGAAAATGAACACGAGCATGATGAGATGGAAATTATAAAGTCACATTTAAATTTGAAATATTGAAGTAGAGGAAATAAATTCAAAACTTGACATTCAATAATAGCCCGAAGTTCTTGCAGTAACGTAGAAATTCTTATACTAAAAAATTCCAACAAATGACATGAAAGTTTAATGTGTAATAATATATCTTTTGATAGATTCTATCATTCTAATAACATTTCTTTCTTTGTAGACATTAATGGACATATTGGTCCACAATAAATGAGTTAAATATGGTGCTTGTTATAGTATTATTGGTGGCTATAACAACATATTACATATTTGGGTAGTTTCCTATCGGGTTGGTCCAGGAGGAAGGATAATATTGGGGTGTTTTTATTATACCTGCCTCAGGCAGGTATATTGTAATCGATCACAAGTCAAACTCTTTTGACTTTGGTATTAGTTGGTGTCTTTTGAGGCAGCTATAAAGAATTAAAACTTGTTTTGCAAAGTATGACTTAGGGATTTGTAAAATATTTTTTTTAATTTTGTTAAAAAACTATTTTTGTAAACAGCTGATTGGTGGATAGAAGATGATGTAAGCTTTGGGATTTGGTATCTGGATTTGAGTTGACATGTCTCAAGATGATGTCATAATAATAAAATTAAAAAAATAAAAATTATATGCCATTGCCATCTAGCTCATGCCTCCTGCTGCTGTTGCAACCGTGTGGACCGTGGCGCCTGCTAGCAGCCGATCGCCAATGCCTGGAACCATTTGGATGCTTCCCGTGACCGCCGGCTCGAGCTCGACCCCACCCGCCAGTGTTGCGCAGAACATGTTGATCCCACACGTCATCTATAGCAAACAGGGAACGTTTTCCTTTTAAATGTTTATGAATCTTCTCAGTAAGCTCCTGCTGCACCTTTCGCTTTACCTCGCGCTGGACCTCTTCCTGATCGTACAAATCAGTGAAGAACTTTCGATTTTTTGAAAGTTTCTTCATTTCCTTAACACTCTTTTTCTCCATTTCTTCAATCTCTGTTTGATAATATGACAGTTGTTTGAATATCTCGAACCGTAGCTGTTTAACTGAGAATTTTCTTAGAAACAGGTAACCACACCATATGGTCGAAACCTTCTCCTCCCTTCTGGCTGTTAAAAACGTGTTGGAGAAGAAGAGTCTTGCCCTGCCCTCCCATGCCCACAATAGCAATGACTCGAGGGCCGTTTTCCTGCCCTATCAACTCATTGATTTCAATAATCTGGTGTTCCATGCCAACAGTCTGAGATTCTTGAATAACATCATTAGATCTTTCCCTCTTGTCATGTGAATCATATGCATTGACTATTTGCATACGTTCATTGACATGCAAGATGGACGTGAGAGATATGAGATATTTAGTACTCCGGTGTATTTTCTTGATTCTCTTCTTCAATTGGTTAATCCTCCGACCCATCTTATAGCGGAAGATGGGGTTCCAATTAAAGTTGCGAGCTGCCCCGCATTCCTCCACTATGTCCACAGCATCCAGCAGAAACTCTTCAAGTCTGTTAAGCCAACTAGACACCGAAGTGGAGTTTATTTTGTCTCCGGCATCAGTGAAGAGAGCTTTAATGGAAATAAGCTCTTCGCAAAGGAATTCAAAGTCTTCTTTGAAACCAGTAAGGAGCGATACCTCTTGGAAAAGCTTTTCAACGAGAATAGAAGTCAAATTTCCTGTAACCTTGCTAACAACCGCTGCTTCTGCCATGTTGTTTCTTCCTTCTTAGCGTCCATTAAGTCTCCCTACCATTACTCTCTTGTTCAACTCAAGCACGCACTTACACCTTACTTGCAGACTCTCAACCTTACTTCTCTCCTATAATTAGGTCACAGGTTACGATTACGAAGCCAAGAGCCAAGAGCCAACCTTAAAAAGGGTACGAGTGCAAGACCCAATTGAGCAGGATAAAACACAACTAAAATGCCCCGCTTTTTGGGCAATTTGTGTTAACAAAAATTGGTTAAAATTGGTCAAAATTGTTTTTGGTAAATTGCTATTTATTTATATAATTTTAGCAATTTTAATGCTAATTATAAACTAAATCCTTGATTTTAAGACTATACAAATAATCAAAATTACAATTTAAATCCTCCAAATTGGAATTTCGACCAAAATAGCTCTACCAGATCTTTCGGCCAAAATGGCTCTGCCAGATCCCGGCGGCATTTTTCCGGATTCAGGCGGTTTGGGGCGTTTGCGCTTATACTGCTAGTCTGCTCCTTCTTATAAGTTTTCTTGAACTTTAAGCTCTGCCATCCTTTGAATCGAACCCGAGACCTACAAAGTTTCAAAGACTTCTTCGGCATCTTCTTTTAAGTTTTCAGTTCGGCGACCCTTCCAGGGAATAAGAAGTAATGATTTAAGATATTTTTTAATAAAATTGTTTCGAAATGTTAAATTTTATTTAAAAGAATTAAAATTATATATTTTTTTATTTAATCAAGAAATCCAATAATTTACATCGAAAAGAAACATAACCTTTGCTTTGAGTAGTTAAAATAATGTAATGCAATTCACATGACAATTGTAATGAGTTTTTTTCTAAATCATCTAAATGTCAAATATCAAATCGTGATTAATTGACCATAATGTATAAATAAATCCTACTTGATTAAGTCAATAATATCATAAACCTTTGTTATATGCAAAAATAAATAAATCTGAATTGATTAAGTCAAAATAATAAAGAAATCAAAATTAGTTAAACAAAAATAAGTAGATAAAAATTGCAATATAGTCTATAGTACACTCTATAAGATATATAGGATCATAAGATTCATAAAACTATAAGGTCTATAAAATTTTACTGA